>JAKSZT010054262.1:696133-729679 GCA_026826555.1 Tolypeutes matacus | reverse complement strand
GAGGTAACTCTTACGCACACCTCAGTAGGAGCTCATAGAACATCTAAATGCCTATCACCCCACTCAGTGGGGTTCCTGAGAGCTCTCGAGACACCCTGGTCCTATATAAGGGGGGATAGCCCCAGAGACTGATGCCTTATCAGTGGGTTCTATTTTGGAATCTGTGCTCCTGAGAGTGACAGAATTAGACTCAAATAAGTCCTCTCTGCACATGGTTCACCAGTCCCTTCTATTCAAACCTACATGTGATGTTGGAGTTTCTTAGGTATACTTCCAGAGACTGGAGCCTCCCGCCTACCTATGTGCCAGGTGTGCATGAAGTCTGGGTGGAGCTGCAACTCCTGCCCTGCGGCTCAGTGGACTCGTCCAGGTCGCCTGGTGGGGAGACAGCAATGGGAGATGGCCATCCCAGGGAATGGAGAGGGCCTACATCTGCAGGCAGGATCGTCCCACCCACCATATCCATGGGATATAGGCCCTCTCTCACTTGGAGTTGGAGTGGACATCACCATCCCAGTCGCCTCTGGATTGGGGGAAGAGCTATGGACTGGAGTGGACTTGGTGGTGTTCTCTTGCTCACATATGGTGGTTCTTGCAATGCAAGAAATTGTAACAGTGAGGTGGAGCCAGTGGCCACTTGACAGTTTTTGGGTGGGGAGGGGATGAGCAGCTGAAATACAGGGGCTTCTTTGGGAGTTGGAGGTTGTCCTGAGTACTGTTGTGGCGATGGATGCAGGCCATTTTAAATCAGCACACACCACTCATGACTGAGTGGGAGAGAGTGTGGTCTACAGTGTGAACTGTGGTCTATGGTTGGTGGCAAGGCTCCAGGATGTGTAAGTTCATTGAGGTTGGTGGGCCACACTGTGGGAGATGTTTGTGTTGGATGTGGTGGGAGGTGTGGGAGGTGGGCAACATGGGAATCCCAGTAGGTTCCGTGTAATATTTTAGGTAGTCTAAGCACCTCTTAAAATATATGTATATATATATATATAAATAACATTTTTGTAAGCAAATACACATATATGCATATATATTTACATATCATTTTGCGGATGTTTGTATGTGTTGTGAGAATTTTGATTTTTACCCATAATAAAAAAAAAAATAAATAAATAAATAAATAAATAAATAAATAATCACTTGGAAAAAAAAAAAATGATGGAGAGTTCAAAATATTCACAGATAAACAGAAATTAAGAGAGTATGTCAATAAGAATGCTAAAACCCTCAACAAAATACTTGCTAATCGCATTCAACAACATGTCAACATATCAAAAGGATTATACACCATGACCCATGTGGGTTTCATCCCAGGTATGCAAGGATGGTTCAATATAAGAAAACCAATCAATGTAATACACCACATAAATAAATTGAAAGAAAAAAAAAATCACATGATCATCTCTATAGATGCAGAAAAAGCATCCAACAAAATACAGCACTCTTTCCTGATAAAAACACTGCAAAAGATAGGAATAGAAGGAAACTTTCTGAATATGATAAAGGGTATATATGAAAAACCCAATGCTAACATCATCTTCAATGGTGAAATCCTAAAAGCCTTTCCTCTGAGATCGGGAACAAGACAAGGATGCCCACTATCACCACTCCTATTTAACATTGTCTTAGAAGTACTTGCACGAGCACTGAGACAAGAAAAGGACATAAAAGGCATCCCGATTGGAAAAGAAGAAGTAAAAAATTCATTAGTTGCAGATGACATGATCCTATACATAGAAAGCCCTGAGAAATCTACAACAAAGCTTGTAGAACTTATAAAGGAGTTCAACAATGTTGCAGGCTATAAGACCAATGCTCAAAAATCAGTAGCATTTCTGTACAACAATAACAAGCAATCTGAGGAGGAAATTTTAAAAAATACCACTTACAATAGTAACTAAAAGAATCAAATACCTAGGAATAAATTTAACTAAAGATGTAAAGGACTTATATATAGAAAAGTACACAACACTGTTAAAGGAAATCAAAGAAGACATATATAAATGGAAAAATATTCCCTGTTCATGGATAGGAAGACTAAACATCATCAAGACGTCTATCCTACCCAAACTAATCTACAGATTTAATGCAATCCCAATAAAAATCAACACTATATTTTTTAAGGAATTGGAAAAACTAACCACAAAATATATTTGGAAAGGCAAGAGGCCCCGAATTGCCAAAGACATGTTGAAAAAGAAAAATGAAGTTGGAGGTATCACATTACCTGACTTTAAAACATACTACAAAGCTACAGTGATCAAATCTGCATGGTATTGGCACAAGGACAGACCTACTGACCAATGGAACCGAATTGATAGTTCTAATATAGATCCTCGCATATACGGTCATCTGATATTCGACAAGGTCACCAAGCCCACTCAGTTGGGAGAGAATGGCCTCTTTAACAAGTGGTGCTTGGAGAACTAGATATCCATATCCAAAAGAATGAGAGAAGAATACCATCACACACCTTATACAAAAATCAACTCAAGATGGATCAAAGATCTAAATATAAGAGCCAAAACCATAAAGACCTTGGAAGATAATGTAGGGAAGCATCTACAGGGCCTTGTAATAGGAAATAGTTTCATGAACTTCACAGCCAAAGCACGAGCAGCAAGAGAAAAAATAAATGGGATCTCCTCAAAATTAAAAACTTCTGCACCTCAAAGGACATTATTAAGAAAATAAAAAGGCAGCTTACCCAGAGGGAGAAAATATTTGGCAACCATATATCTGATAAGAGCCTAATATCATGCATATATAAAGAGATCCTATACCTTGAAAATAAAAAGACAAACAACCCACTTAAAAAATGGGCAAGTGCCTGAAAAAACACTGCTCCAAGAAAGAAAGACAAATGGCTAAAAAGCACATGAAAAAAAGCTCAACATCGCTAGCTATTACGGAAATGCAAATCAAAACTACAATGAGATACCATCTTACACCCATCAGAATGGCAGCTATTAAAAAAACAGCAGACTCTAAGTGTTGGAGAGAATGTGGAGGAATAGGAACCCTCATCCACTGCTGGTGGGATTGTGGAATGGTCCAGCCACTGTGGAGGACAGTTTGGCGGTTCCTCAGAAAACTAACAATAGATCTTCCATATGATCCAGCGATTCCACTGCTGGGTATATACCCAGAAGAATTAAAAGCAAAGACACAAACAGATATATGCACACCAATGTTCATAGTGGCAGTTCACAATTGCCAAAAGTTGGAATCAGCCCTGGTGCCCATCAACAGATGAATGGATAAGCAAAACGTGGTACATACATACAATGGAATATTACTCAGCTATAAGAAGGAATAAAGTACTAACACATGGAATAACATGAATGAATCTTGAAGACCTTATGTTGAGTGAAGCAAGCCAGGCATTGAAGGATGAACAGTATATGACCTCACTGATTTGAATTGAGGAAAGTGAACAGTCTCTGAGAACCATTGTCTGAAAGACAGGTTAACAAGGGAGAGAAAGAGAAGAATAGGTTGTGAGCCATCACCCATATGGACATAATCTATGGTAAAGTGATAGAGTATAGTTGCATATTGAAGGATAGGACAGATGGGTAGTGATATTACTGGGTTTGGTGCTGCAGGGTTGACAGGTGGGTAGATTAGGAAGAGCAGGTTAGAATACCCAGTGCATGTAACTATGAATCTTGTCATTCCATGAGTCAAGACAGGGGAGTGTCATATACCCCAGGGGGATGGGGAGGAAGGAACAGAAAAGATCAAATGGGTATTTAGTGGTCATGGGAAATGTTTTTCATTACCTTACAGTAATGGAACAGGACATAGTAAATATCATCAAAAATTATTAAACTGTACCATCTAAATTGTAAACTATACTGTAAACCATTGACAATGTTTAGTTGCTATATTTCACTATCTGTATAACAGTTATAACTATGTATGCAGGCTAACATCCATAAAATAAAATAAAAAAAGGTTTTAATATGGGGTGGGGAAGGGGGAGGGAGGTTGGGTATGTGGGAGTCTCTAGTATTTCATGTGTGACTTTGCTGTGACCTAAAACTTCTTTGAAAATTAAATGAAAATTTGGGAGACACTGGGGAATGAGAGGGGGAAGGTGTCATGGTACACTGGACATCCAACAATGCAGTGATAAAAGGAAAAAAGAATAATTTTTTAAAAGGAATTTTTTTTGTTTTTTCCCATTTTTTGAATGTCCCAATCCACTAATTATATTTTACTTTTAGTGTTTTTTTCTGAGTTTCCTTGTATTTTATCTCTTGCATTTAAGCTTATCATTATTATTTCATTTTCCTATTAATTGTATTTGGTTATTATATGGGCTTCATCTTCAAGGAAGGTTTAGATCACAGAAGGGTTACAATGGGGGCTGCAGAGGATCATTGGTGGGAGGTGTCTGGGATGGGGGATTCATGGGAGTAAGTTCATATGAATATACATGAAAGATATATAAAATTGTTCAAATGATCAAGGGATGGGGCATGGTCATGGTGGGTAGACACTCAATAAATGAGGGAATCTGAATTCCCATCCTGGAGAGCTCTGCCACATTCTCCAAGGGAGCAACAACAATCCTCTGAGTGCAGGGACAGTGTCTGGCAAAAGAGGATGGCCCACTGATGGGTTCTTGTTATTGATGACTAGCTTTATGAGTCTTTGCTCTTGTAATTGAAACTTAGCCTACTGTTATGGTGTGCCTAAGGGTTGCCACCTGAGAGCCTCCTTGTTGCTCAAATGTGACCTCTCTCTAAGCCAAATACAGCATATAAATGCATTACCTTTCCCACAACATGGGACATGACTCCCGGGGATGAGCCTCCCTGGTAATGAGGGATTAATACCAAGTGCCAACTGGCAACACGACAGGAAAAAGACCTAGAATAAAAGGGGGAAAAGGTAAAGACAAATGAGTTCATGTGGCTAAGAGACTTCAAAGTGAGTCGGGAGGTCATCCCAGAGGTAACGCTTATGCACACCTCAGTAGGATCTCATAGAACACCAAGGTGGATATCACCCCACAAAGAGGGGCTCCTGAGGGCTCTGGAGACACCCAGGTCCTATATAAGGGGGGATAGCCCCAGAGATTGATGCATTATCAGTGGGCTCTACTTTGGAATCTGTGCTCCTGAGAGTGACAGAGTTGGACTCAAATAAGTCCTCCCTGCACATGGTCCATCAGTCCCTTCTATTCAAACCTATATGTGATGCTAGAGTTTGTAGGTGTACTTTCAGAGACTGGAGCCTCTGGCCTACCTATGTGCCAGCTGTGCCTGGAATTTCAGTGGAACTTCAACTCCTACTCTACAGCTCAATGGACTCACCCAAGTCACCTGGTGAGGAGACGATGATGGACAACTGCCATCCCAGGGAATGGAGAGAGCCTGCAGCTGCAGGCAGGATAATCCCATCCACCGTATCCATGGGATATAAGCCCACTCTCACTTGGAGGTGGAGTGGACATCACCATCCCAGTCCCCTCAAGATTGGGGGAAGAGCCATGGACTAGAGTGGACTTAATGATATTCTGTTGTAGACATATTGTGATTCAAGCAATGGAAGAAATTATAACAGTGAGGTGGAGCCAGTGGCCACTAGATGCTTTCGGGGCAGGGAGGGGAAGGGCAGTTGTAATACAGGGGCTTTTTCAGGGCTTGGGGGTAGTCCTGAGTGACGTTGCAGTGACGGATATAGGCCATTTTACATCAGCATATACCATGCAGAACTGTGTGGGAGAGAGTGTGGTCTACGATATGAACTGTGGTCTATGCTTAGTGGCAAAGCCCAGGATGTGTATGTCCATTGCAGGTGATGTGCCACTCTAATGAAAGATGTTTATGTGAGATGTTATGGGAGATGTGGAAGGTGGGAACATGGGAATCCCTATAATTTCTGTGTAACATTTAGGTAATCTAAGCACCTTTTAAAATATATATATATATAAATAACATTTATGTAAGCAAATGCACATATATGGGTCACTCACATTTCCCAGCCTTGTAACCAAAAGATGGTCAGCAAAAGTGACATGGGTCAGAGTGTCAGAGAAAAGGAAAGGAAAATCTCAAGGCAAACTTCTCTTGCACATCATCTCAACAACATTTGTTCAGTACTCATTATGGGCCAGGTTCTATAATAGATGCCTAGTATAGCAGATAAGAAAGTACATAAGAAAAACATTGTGCTTGACAAGCTGAATCTAGTGAGGGGTGAAAAGAGTAAATCTGGTATAAACTCAATGACTGCTCTATGACTTATTAAATTCAAATCCTAACCTGACACAGGATACATGTTCAATAAATGATTATAGAATATACTAGTAATTGCACTATATTGTTTCTCTCAATCTGAAAAGAAAAGCTACATTTGGAAAGAACAAATCCCTGAGCACATGCACACATACACACACACACACACACACACCTTCACCAACTCGGCTTCTGCCTATCAGTGCCCAAGGAGGAAGCCAAGCCTACACCTTCCTAGATCACTCCCAGAGTACAGGGTGCAGGGCTCTGCACCCAGCAAGCGGTTCAACGTCATTGTCTGACTCAACCATGAATCCACTCTGGGAATATGCACACCAAAAACCTAACAGCTGCTCAGAGCTCAACCTGAAACTGCCAGCTGGATATAATAATCCATACGGTAGAAAGTCAGAAAATCAGCCTTAGAAACCAAAATGTGGTCAGCAAACTCCCATCTGAAGCATGCCAGTCTACAGAGATCACTGCAAGTCCCTGCAGTCCTTTTTAAGAATTCACAAGCATTCCAAGGAACTTTATGATAGCACTGCCCTCCTGATAAAGGGGAATATAGGTGCTGTTGCATCCAGAAAATAAGTCGAAGTAGGTCAAGTTGATGCATTTGTCAAGTCCAAGGGTGTCTTGTTACCATATTGTCACTTCTAGTGCTTAAGCCATCCAGATGCTTCTGCTCTGCTGGGACTCTCCTGGCTTCTGTAACAAGTGGGCAGATCCTGGGGAAAGTCCTTGGTAGATTCTGCTTTGGGGAAACTGACATAATAAAGAGCTACAACATCCTTCATTAATTACCAGCGTCAAAATAAATTAAAGCCGTGGAAATTTTTTAACATTTACCGTTTAGCAAACACAACTTAAAGCAAGGTGGTTCTTTCCCTGAAAACAGGGCACCCTCGGCCTCTTTACTTTTCTAGGTGATATTAGGGGTTCAGGGACTCTTTGGCCTGGATTTGCCCATCCTCCACAACCTGGGGTCTGTGGAGAAGGCAGAGGACTAGCTCTCTCCCATTTGACTCTGGTCCTTCACCCAGCGGGTCTGTGGCATGGCCCCTGCCTCCCATCCCTACACCCCCTCCCCCATTCCCTGATAACTGATCCGTTCCCACTGAATTAGCTCTATTTAACATAGAATCTTAAATGACCACTTAAGTTATCAGTTCCTTCTATCCTCACAGTAAATTCCTCTTACTTAGCTAACGTTCTGGCCAGTAAAGAGCTCTGTGAAATCTAATTCAATGCCCCACATAGTTCAGCAATTTCTTTCTGTTAGATAGGTAGCCTACACTATATATTACCCTATCAATTGGAAATAATAACTGACCCTCAGATAAGCATGAAAAACCAGTTGCTTCTTACCACTAATCATCTGTTTTGGAAACTAGCTGCAATGATAGCATATGCTCAGTCATGGCTCTGACACGACTGTTGATCTTTCATATTCCCCCATTGCTTGATTCTCTTTCTTGTCCATGCACCTCCACCCATCACTTTAGCCCTAAGAAAAACTAGTTTGTTTTTCTTCATCTGCCATCCCCCAAAATCCTCAGTCTTGTAGAACAGTAAACCACATCTTACCTATGTGGAATGCAGAATTGCTTTTCTTTTGATGTTAAAACATCTTCCTACCAATTAAGTAAACATTGGCCACACCACGAAGCTGGTATGTTGTTCCAGAGAGCAGTGGAGCACAAAGCCAGGGTTTTTTCAGAGTCGTGTCAAAAGGTACCTCAGGCTCTGGCCCCAAATCCAAGGAAGAGATGAAAACACTGTGCACACGTGTGAGAATGCCAGCTGCAACTGTATGCACGGATTGCTACAGTGTCAGAGGATTTGACTGAACAACAGGATCTTGTTTTAAAATAGCTTGTGAGATTCCCTCTCCTCCTCCCAGAGAGGATCGAGGCTGAGATTAAACACCAGGTTCTTGGAGGCTCCCGCAAAAACAGGCAGAGCTGGGAACAATGTTGTCAGCAGGGTATCAACACAGTCCAGTGCTGTGGGAATTGCTGAACAAAAGGCAGAGTGCCAGATTTTGCCACAGGGATCAATCGGCCAAGCACAGTCTTCCCCATATTCTCAGGGTTGTGCCATTTTCAACCAGAACTAAAACAGGAAGGTCCAGGGAGAGATGTAAATGATTATTTTCAGTTGTGCCTGTGTTTCACTATCGACAGTTGTAATTGTCTAAAGTGAAGTTTCAACATTCAGAAATGCATCACTGAGCTAATGGGGATCATTCTAAGGCCTGCACAGGAGGAATGTGGATGCTAGTCGTAGTTCTGTAGCTGATTTGCTTAACAGTAATAGAAGAACCATTCAACTCTTTCTCCATTTCCTGATACCCTACAAAAGAGACGATCCCAACTCTTTAATCCAGCATTCAAGAAGACTAAGAAATAAAAGGTACCCCTATGTAAAGTTCCCCGTTATATCTACAGGGATATACTAAATTATTAATAAATACCCCCAAGGTTGCCATTTCCCCCTGGGTTCTGAGTATGCGGTTACTTCTGTCCGTGGCCATGCAAGGGCAAGTTAATTTTATTATGAACATTTTTAGAAGGCTAGTATGTCAGAAATTGACACTACTCTCTTTCCAGTCCTCTATTCTTGGTAACATTGTTAAATATCAGCTGGCCCCAAAGGCAAGTTGCACCTTTTTTTAATCTAACTGCCATTCTGCGGCAGGCGTTTGTTTTCCATGGCTGCCAAGGAGACAATCTGGCTCTCATTTCCTTTGAAGAAGAGCCTGTTATGATGAGTCAGGTCTACATTGGGAATAATTAGGTCAAATAAATGAGCCCTTCCAGCTGCCTGTGGCATCGCTCAACACCCTCATGTTGCAGTTAAAGGAGACAATGCACAGAACAAAAGCAGAGTTTGTCTGTTGTGAGTTACCCCCTTCCGTCTTGCCCAAGGGATGTTATCAAACCTTATGCAAGGTTTGCCTTATGCCTCTTCCCTTTGCATCTGGAAAAGTGAAAACTGATACACAGTAACACGGGGAGATCCCATTGCCTTTACACCCAACAGGAGAAAACTCTTATCCCATGAGGAAATATGAACCAGCCGGCAGGCTCAGAAAGGCTTCTTGCCTTGTGTCACATTTACCCTCACGGTCTCTCAGTCACCTTATCCTGGGCTGTCATGTCCATTGGCAGGAGAAAAAGGAAATTCAATGAGGTTGGAGATGTGGGCTAGCTCTTGTCAGTACTCCACTCAAGCTGTTATCTTGCAGCTCATCACTCAGGCAAGCATTTGCCCTGCCCACCTCCTTGACTCAAAGACTCTCAGGTAGTTTACCTGTTGTTCAATATCCCATGCACAGCTGGAACCTAATCTGGGGCAGAATTAGAAAATGCCAAACTGCTACCCAGGTTAAAGTGCTCCCCTGCCCAGATGTGGGTGGCAGGAAGTAGGGGATAGAAAGAAAAACCACAAATAGAATAAGTTAGCTTTTCACCCAAGAGTTCAGAGGGACAAAAGGAATCTTTGGTGCTCTCTCTCTGACTTTCTCCTTCATTAAACCATTTGGAGATTAGTATATTGTAGGTGTTTTCAAGAGTCATACCACAGAATCCCACCAAGTAGGGATTTTTTTGCCTTATGTTGACATGGGTTGTTGACCTCAATCAAGGGCCAATGATACAATCTCTTCCTACATCAGGTTGACCAGACCATTTGCCCCTTTGAGCAACATGTTGTCTTAAAGACAACTTATTTTTTAAGTCTAAGACCACCATTTGAAGCCTCTTGTAGAAATAGATTGTCTTGAGTTGCAGTTGCTTAGCTTCCCCACAGGGCTCCATTATTTTTGGTTGCTCCAGTTCCATAGAAAATGAGAAAACTGATATCTATACCCTATCTATCTCAAAAATTAGAGGAATTTGGCTTACGATAAAGTAATAGATAAGAACAAAAACACTGCTCACCAGTCTTCCCTCCCAAGCTTCCTAAGTTGATTGCCACATCACACATTTACTGGATGGTATGTGATGCCTCATTTTACAGAACAGTTGTGAATCTTGAAAATCAGCACATTTTCAACTGTTCTGAGGCAGTAGCCTGTTGAACAAGGTCTATCACAGACTAGCTGTCTTTCAGTCATTCAATAATTAATTATTGAATGACTGCTGGATGCAGGGCCTTCCTCTGTTCCTTTACCAACCCCAGACCTGAATACTAGCCCTGCTGCACCTCCATTGTACAGGAGATCCTGAATCGAGTAGGTCTCTTCTCCTGGACACCAGGGGAATTCACAGTTACAGGAGGGTAAGGAAGGCTTTCTCAGTGAGACACAATCTAAACCGGTAATGCTGGCTCACAGTGCAGTGCCTACACAGACCCTCACCCCCACCCTCACCTCCTCTGATAGGAAATCTTCTAGGTATAGGTGGGGAGCCCTCGCCCCATGCTGTTTGTGGATTAATCCAGGAAAAAGAACACCATAACCCAAATTGAAGAGCAATTAAGTAAATCAACCAATAAATAAATCTCCCTGCAGCCTTTAAAAAATTTCATTCACTTGTCTCACCCTAGCCTAACTTCCTCTCCAGGGATGAATCTGCAAGGTTCATTAACAAGAAATTCTGGCATCATCCACACCATCAGCTTGTGACTTCAGCACCTCCGCTTCCATGAGCAAGCCATGTTCCAAATGTTGTCTGTTCCAAAGCAAAGCCATATTTCAACTCTCCCAAGAGACCCTATCCAAGCCATGCTGCAAACTTCAGAACGGTAGGCAAACAAGGGAAGAGAAGGAAAGCCCCTCACTGGAGCAGAGGAGTAACCTCATAGTCCTGTGACAGTCTGCTACCCAGAGGAGGTACACAGCTACATCTGTTCTGGCAGCCAGAGGCTGGGGGGATGCGCCATGGTTCACGGGGGCACTGAGTTCAGTGCGTGCTTTGGGTCAAGGGCAGGAGTGGGTGTGCTCACTCAGGCAGCCTCTGAAGCCTGAGGCTATGCTTGGTGAAGTGAGGAAGTGGGGAGCAGGTCTAGCGGGATCCATTTATTCACAGGATTGCTGTCCTAGCCGGCTGGTCTAGATGCGAATTCACAGCAGGGTAGCCTCATGGCCCTTGCTGATGTAATCAGGTGGAGGCCATAAAGAGTTTTCATAGCTGGTAATACAAATAGAACAGAATTTTAAGATACAGTTTCCTCCCTTTTTTGCCCCGTGTGTCTTTAATCAGTTACAGAAAGCATCTTAAGATCTTGGGTGCACCAACAATGCAGAGAAAAAATAAAGGAAAATCGTGGCACATGAAACATTCTTCAGCAAGAAAAGAGATTGGAGAGGTGATTATAAATCCACTGCAGCTGGTTTAGCCTCTTCTTTTCTCACTCTTTCCTGAAATTCCCTGAGTAAGAACTAAAAGAGATGATGGCTTTGGAGTGTGTGTTTCTACTGAAATTGGAAGGAATTTTATCCAAAGAAGTCCAAATCCCACTTTCCATCTGAAGGAAGATGAGACCTGTGGCTTTCCCATGTGGCCCCAGGTTGTGGTGGGGGCAGGTACTGTTGATAAGCTCTCAGTAATCCCCCTGTTTGCAGGCTCTCAAGCTCCTTTGCTTGACAACTGGTGAATAAGTTCTCCTTTGTGGGCTAAGAATAGGTGACCTTTTCACCCTGCCTTCCCATCCTGAGTCCAGGATCCCTCTTCTTGGACTTCACACCGTGGGAAAGCATACCTAAAAGTTTGAAAGCCTGATACGTGACCTCAAAGAGCTTTGAAAATCACTCAGCCAGAGTGAGCACTCGCCCCCCTGAACAAATGTCCAAGTTGTATCATGACAGGAAAGCCTCTTCAGTCTTTGCCCTAACCACATACACAGAGGTGAGTCCCTTTGTAAATAGATTCAGGCCACTTGCCTCATTTCTGAAAACAGTTTCAAAAGAATTATCTGGTGAAGGCTGTTTCCTAGGAGAAGCCTTCTTGTTTCCTCAGCAGATATTTCCACCCTTGCGAGCCATTAGATAAAGTTAAAGAACAAATTAGCCCTCACTGGGAGCCACCCCTACTCCCATTCCCAGTTCTTCACTTAAATCATGCTATTTTGTCATCGGATTTGAAGCCAAGCCTTTCAGATCGGAGCCCTCCAACCAAGAGCCTGAAAATATAACTCTTAAGAACAATCAACCGACCACCGTTTTTCCAGTTTCTCACATCTGGTATGTACTCCCTTGTGAATGGGTGCCCCTCAGCAGGAAGGGTTAGAGTCAGGGTAAGTGCTTAGGGGGTAAGCTGTCCTAGGAGGTAAATCTTGGTCAAGCCTTCAAAGAGCTATTTCTTCTCTGTCTTATTTGTGTCCACTTCTCCAGTTTTACTGATTTGCCACCAGAGACACTATGAGCCATGCCCAGCCACTAACCAACAACTGCTGATGACTTCAGAAAAGTATCAGTTCTCCGCCAAATAAGAATGAGACCTATTTTGATTTATCTGGCATGCAATAAATTGAATTGCACATCAGAACAGTAGAGAATAGTAGAAAAAGCACAGACTTTGGACTCAAGCCTAGAAAGTTCATATATTATCTCTAACACTTAGTATCAGTATGATCAAGGCAGTTTCTCTCTGAGTCTCCATTTTCTCCTCTGTAAAACTGGAATGATTATACTTACCTCATAGGGCTCAAGGAAGAATAAATGAAAAAAGAATTAAATGATGAAAGGTATTTAACATACTTAGTACAGTGTCTGTCATAATCAATAGCAGTTAGTTTCCTCCATCCTTGATGTATATACAGCCTAACTGGGATCCTACAACTGCCCTATCTGACACTTCGACTTGTCTTAGTTTACTTATAGACAATAATTGACAATGACAATAAGCCAGCCTATTTATGCATAACAGTTGTAATATTTAAGCACCAAACACCAAAATAATAATATATCAAATTAAAAAGGCAAGTATTCCACACAAAACAGAAGGAAAGGCTAGAAAGAGATGAGAAGCAGATTAACAACTATAGCTGCACATTCTACTATAAAAATGAGTTTTATTGTATCTTAATATGTAGTAATTTTAATATAGAATTATAATATTATATAAGCACATTTTATTGACTTATAGACTATTGTGGACATTAAGTCCAAACTCTTATCTGATACCTGAATACTGTCCAAAATGTTTTTTACTTTTAATTTACTCTTTTTATACACTTTAAGAAGTATTTGAAGATTCCCTGAGGTAAGCAAAATGATCACAACCCAAGAAAAAGAGGTTAGAAGTGGCTAAGGGAGGTTATTAACTTAAGAGGACCCTCTTAATTCATATGCACTGAATTGTAACTGGGTATATATAGCCATATAATAACCCCTCAAAAGAGATGGGTTAGAAGAAACTTACAAATCTAAATCAGGTGGTTGTTCACACATGGGCCAAAGCAACTGGGGAATGATGATATAATGAAAGGTAACATTCAACCCATTAAAGACATGGAGACAGTGGTTTATTGGAGAATCCATGTTATGCCACAAGTCATTCCCAAACAGAAGTGAAGGGGCTGTTTGGGAATTCTGTTGACTTGGAAATTCTCCTACTGTGTGGCAAACATATTTTCTGGACTGAGAATTAGATACTTTTAAGAAAATATAAATAATATTTAATAAATTTGACTAAAATTGTATAAAAATAAAGGATAATCTATGAACAAGAAAAAAAATCAACCCACTGCTCTTGGTACACAGCCCAATAGTACCTGAATCTTCTAGGGAACTAGGGGAGGGGTAAAAATGGAAACTCTTGGACCCTATCCCAAAAATTCTGAATAGACTCTTTAAAGACGGTCCTGAAGTTAGCACGTTTCACAAAAACTTACATTTTCAATACTTCTGAATGTGAAACCAGACCTGTAATGTGAAAAGACAGAGCATTATCTTCATTGTTGAAAAGAGGCAGTGTAGATTACACATTAATAAAGAGAAAGAGAAAACCAGTAAAGCCAGTTGTCTTCATGTGCTGATGTGTTGTGGCAGATCATTTAGAAAGCACCCATGTAACTTGTTCCAAACTCAACTGTGTCTGGGAGGATTGCACTAGAAATATTATGCCATGCTCCTAAAATGATTCCCAAAGTTTAGTCAAATTAAAAGTAGCAGGGTAGAGGCAGAGAATATTATTTGGAGATCAGGAGAGAAGAGAGACTGAGTCCCCAGATGCCCTACCCAAAATCACAGCAAAAAAGAGAGGTGCTCATCCAGAACCAGAAAAAAGTGAAGGAGTCAAGGGCCTTTACCAAACAAAAAATCTGCAGAGAAATCTTGAAAACATATAAAAGAATTGCAGCTTTGAGTAGAAAGTTTATTTCAGGATATTTTGGGAAAGGAAGAAGCAATATTAATTAAATATTAACTTATTTATATATTTGTTTATTCCCCAACTTGTTCCAGAAAGAATCCAAGGCAGCCACAAAGTGCTATGTGCTGGATAAAAGCCACCACATCCTGGAATATGAGCTAACCTCCCCTGGCCACCAGTCCCATAAGAACCAAATGAATAGATCGTAAACAAAGAGCTCAAAGCACCAAGCTCTTAAACAGAAGGAAATAAAACTAAGAAGGGGCCATGATGAGAAGAGGCAGGTCCCCCAGGTGTACCTGAGTGCCGAACTGGTTCCCACCACATCAAAAGCAATGGCACGGCCCCTAATTCCAATTGCTGAAACATTTTAACAGCTGGGAATTAAATAAGCTGTCAGCCAATGCAAAAAAGATTTTTCGATTCAAAATAAATCAGGCTAACAACCTGCAGATGTTTGGAAAGAAAATGTTTGGGTGACTCATTTTCAGAACCCAATTCCCTAACTTTGCCATTTCAGGGTTTCTGAATGGCTACTACCTGCCCTTAGCTTCTAATCATGAGACAAACTCTTATGCTGACATTCTCAGACTTAACATTGGTCTAACAGGTTGATGAACAGTCATGGATTCCAACTGGCAAAGTAAACTAAAATTGGGAATCAAGAACAGAGAGTTGGCCAGATTTTTAATGGAGTCTCCGATTCTCCAGGGATCCCTAGACTCATTAATAGTAGATAAGAGATCATCAGTCTGCCCACTTAGGTTTGCATTAATCTCTTCACCACATTTCTTAGAATAAGTAGAGATAATTTCAGCTATGCATTAAAACAGAATAGAAATATAAATAGGAAGAAGGGGAAGAAGAGACTCCATGAAAAAATACCATAGATTCAAGGTAAGTGTTCATAGACACAATCATTAACTCAGAGCTCAAAGTGAGGACAACCACGGAAATGCATGCATTCATGAGCCATCAATGGGGGAAGAAAGGGTAGAGTTTCGGCATCTCCACCTGGAACCCAACTAGGTTAATTAAGGCTTGGCTTCTTGCAGCTGGTGAATGAATATGAAACAGACCATACTACATGCGGTGATAAACTTGATTCTGAAATTTGGGGAGATGTCAGTCTATCAAAATGAAGAGGTGGGGGAATTGGCTGCTGCCAGTGAGATTTGAGCCTTCTTACCCATTCATACCCAGTAGATGTTTTTGTCCCTCCTGGAAAGCTTTCCCTTCCTCTTTACCTGCATTAAGCCTCAAGTTACCAATGCTGGGAAAACCATCTGTGGCCTCTATGGGCCTTTGCATGTTCCTCCAATGAGAGTCTCAAACAACATGGGTAAACAGTGATTTGCCCACGGGTCTGTCTCCACCTCTAATCCTTGAAAGCAAAAGTTGTGTCTTGCCATCTTTGTATACCCAATACCCAACTGTTTTAGTTTCCTGGCTGCTAAAACAAATACCATGCGATGGGTTGGCGGAAACAGTGGGATTATTGCTCTCAGTTTTTAGGTGAGGAGAAGTCCAAAATCAAGGTGTCACCAAGGTAATGCTTTCTTCCAAAAGACTATGGTGTTCTGGGGCTGGCTGCCAGTGATCTCTGGTACTTGGCTTTCCTGTCACATGGCAGTGCACATGGCAGCCTCTCCTGGCTATTTGGGTTCCGTTGACGTCCGGCTTCTTCCCTGGCTTTCTCTGTGTCTGAATTTCATTCTGATTATAAAGGACTCAGTAATAGGATTAAGCTCCATCCTGATACAGTTGGGCCACAACTTAACCTCATCAAGAGGTCCTGTTTACAAGGATTCACACCCACGGGAATGGACTAAGTGCATAGCTATCATAAGAAAGCAGTAACTACTTGTTAAATTACTTAATTAACTTTATTTTTGAGAAAATTAATATTTTTAAATGGAGTGTAACAGTTTCCTAGAGGTACTATAACAAAGTGCTACAAACTGGATGACTTAGAACATCAGATACTCATTATCTCACAGTTCAGTTCTGGAGGCTAGAAGACCAAAACCAAGGTGTTTGAGGACAGTGCTCCCTCCAGAGCTTTCAGGGGAAGCTACCTTGCCTCTTCTAGCTTCTGGAAGCCCCAGAGGCTTGCTGGTTTGCAGCAGCACAACTCCAATCTCTGCTTCTATCTTTACCGGCCATCTCCCCTCTGTGTCAGTGCGTCTTATCTTCTTCTTATAAGGACACCAGCCTCCCCTATATTTTTTATGTAACATTTATGTAATCTAAAGCTTCTTTAAAAATAAGAAATTAAAAAAAAAAAAAGACACCAGCCATATTGTCTATAGACCCCACTCTAATTCAGTATGATGTAATCTTAATTTCATTTCATCTTCAAAGACACTGTTTCCAAATAAGATCACATTTGCAAGGACTGGGGGTTAGGAATTCTGTGGGGAACACACTATAACCCATAAGAGTGAGTAAACTCTGAAGTCTCAAAAAAGTTCTTTAGACATAAAGGCAGTTTCCCAAAATTTTGATGCCCTTCCCTTAATCAAAATAGCCTCCAAGATCAGAAGGTAAAATACCAATCAAATGTCTTGGACTAGAAATAAGTTGATTAAACTGAGAATGAGAAGGGAGATTTCTCAGAAACATAATTACATCTACTTCTACCTTTGGAACCTTCTCATGTCTCACTGAAATGAAAAAATAAAAGGGTCTCCTCTGAATCTCTGAAAGAATTAAAATGACCCAGAATACTATACCAACAAAAGATGAAAGGCCATCAATACTTCACTGTAAGTGAAGAAAAAGCAAGCAGGAATGATGTGTTCAACATTGATTCTATTTGCTCTTCCCATCACATAAACCCAATTGGAAAAAGGGCAAAGAGTCCCTACTCTGCCATATTCTGTATAGCTAAAGACTGTCACTAAAGAGTCAAAATCCTTAATAAATGAAAATCAATTGACTACCAAGATTGGGTTCCTTTCCAACAGGCTTTATGGACAAAAGAACATATACTGGAAACAGATGTGGCTCAAGCAATTGCGCTCCTGTCTACCATATAGGAGGTCCAGGGTTTGATTCTCAGGGCCTCCTGGTGAAAGGCAAGCTGGCCAGTATGGCGAGCTGGCCTGAGCGGCAAGCTGGCCTGAGCAGAGAGCTGGCCTGCACAGGAGTGCTGGCCGGCACAGAGAGCTGGTACAGCAACATGACGCAACAAAAAGAGACACGAGGAGAGACAATAAGCAGACCAGGGAGTGGAGGTGGCGCAAGAAATGGAGTGCCTCTCTCCCACTCCAGAAGGTCCCAGGATCGGTTCCCGGTGCCGCCTAAAGAGAAGACAAGCAGACACAGAAGAAAACACAGATAACAGACAGTGAGTGCAAAACAATGGGGGCGGGGGGGGGGGGATAAATAAATAAATAAATAAATAAATAAATAAATAAATAAATAAATCTTAAAAAAAAAAAAAAAGAACAAATACTGAGCTTGATTATCTCCCACAATAAAGAAAACAGACTTCTCTAGCCATGATTACATCCCATCTAAATTGTCAACTCATACAAAGCCAGTAGTGATCAGAAGATATGACCTTTGTTGTACTTGGCTCCACTATTTACCAGTTGTGCCACCCTGGGCAAGTCATTTCATTTAATCAGTCAACAAATATCTTAATCAACTACAATGGAGTTTACAACACAGCCAGATCCTAGAGATCCAATGGATAGATGGATAGACAGGGCTTTTGCTCTCACAGAGCTTAATTTGGCTCTACCCACCTTATGGACTTTTAGTGGTAAACCTGGGCTCCTGACATAAAGTGTCCTAATTATGACTCAATGAGATAATACCAGATGTCAAACACAGTACCCATATTGGTAAACAATTTGGGTTCATTAAATGGAAAATACTATTATTATCATTAATCAAATGAGATAATGTTTGAGTCCTATAACTTATTGTTATGCCACTCTGCACTTTTAGGACAAATTATTAAAATGAAGCCTGTAATATAGTTCCATTCATTAAAAAATACAGAACTGTATACATATCTAAACATTAAATGTGGCAGTTCTGGTGGCCTATGCAGACTTTAGACCCTAGGAAATGTTTCTGAAGAGCTTCATCTTCCACCACACCACATAAGCAGTCTATGCACAAGCTATGCCAAATGGCTTGCAATTCCCTGATATAACAAATTCACTTACCCTGTTCTCTGAAGGGATTCCATGCAGATTTCAATCTGGTGGAACCATTTAACATTTGTTTGTTTCCTCACTCAGAAGTGAGGTCTCTGAAAACAAGAGTCACATTCTACCTTAGCTTTGTATATCTGCCAGCTTCCTGCTCAGATTCTGTGCTATAATAAGGATTTGGTCCATAAATGTTCATTATATAAAAAAATAATGAAGGAAGCAGATGTGGCTCAAGTGACTGGGCTTCCATCTACCATATAGGAGGTCCAGGGTTTGTTTTCCAGGGCCTCCTGGTGAAAGGCAAGCTGGCCCACGCGGAGTGCTGGCCCACACGGAAAGCTGACACAGCAAGAAGATGTAACAAAAAGAGACACAGAGGAGAAACAATAAGAGACATAGCAGACCAGGGAGCTGAGGTGGCACAAGAGATTGAGTGCCTCTCTTCACTCCGGAAGGTCCCAGGACCAGTTCCCGGTGCTGCCTAAAGAGAAGACAAGCAGACACAGAAGAACACACAAAGAGCAGACAGCAAGCACAAAACAGTGAGGCGGGGAAGAGAAATAAATAAATAAATCCTTTAAAAAAATAATGATTATGTGAATGAACAAGAGGAGAAAAGGGATATATTTCTTATGCCTTAATCATGTAAAATAAACATGTTAGAAGCAGAGCTCCTTGTGTTTTCTATTTGATCAGAATTCAACATTTAATAAGACATGATTGAAACTATTGTGTATATTGCTATGTATGGGATCCTACAAGTGATACAAAAACATCTTAGACAGATTTGCAAACTTTGAAGGCTACAAAAACACTTTGGAGATCATTTTTTCCAAACCTATTATTTTATTGTTTTTTCATTAAATAAAAAAAAAATTTTTATTAAGTTATTAGAAAATGCTAAACATTGTGCTAAGTATTGGACATATACTATTTGCTCTTCTGGAGCTCAAGCCCGATGAGGGTGACAGACATTAACAAAATAATCAACCAAAATATATGATTACAAACTAAGATAAGTACTTAAAATTAAGGGCAGGTGCATGTATCATGAGACTACATAACAGGGATGCGTGGTTAGGTTCTTTGGGTTAAGAGTAGCAAAACTTAAGCAAAAACGAAAAGTATTGGAAGGATGTGAGCCAACTCAAACCTATTATTTTATAGGTTATAAAACTAAGGTTCACAGAGTTTGACTTGCCCAAAGTCAAACAATGACAACTAACAGGCATTGTACATTTACCATGTGTCAAATACTTTCCATGAATTGGCTTTCTTAATCCTCGAAACCATACTGTAAAATAAGTACTATTATTCCCATTTCACAGATAAGGAAACAGTATTGAGGAATTAAGTATCTTGCCCAAGACAAAGCCAAGTCTAAGAAGGCAGCCACATGACCCCTGTCCAATGCTCATGCTACTCCATCACATTGACAACAGAAACAATCTGCAAGCCACGAGTGAGCAGGACTCCAAGCCGGAACCCTGCCAGCCTGGCATCTATCAACATAGCCGAGAGCTGCCTCAGCAATGACATGACGAGCTGGCTTCACAGCTCATCAGAAGCAGGCAGATTCAAGGTGCACGACAGTTTGCAGTTTCCCACGGGATTCTAGTTTCTTTAATGAAATGAAAAAAGAAGGCTCTCTCCCTCTTGCGCTCTCTCTCACTCTCTCGCTCTCCCACGTGTGTACGCACACAATAGAAGCAGAAAGAACATGTGTGGGGCTACGAGCTCAGAACCACAGATCAGCCCCTAAGTCACCTATTCAAATGGGTCAGCACAGGCCTCACCTCATCACAGCCAGACAGAGTCCGCTATAAATAACAAGGACACTCACCCTTTCCCTCTCCCAGCCCTTCCCCCACTCCAGGAGCAATCCAAGCCCTGGGTCAGAATTAGCCTACTCTATGAGCCATTTCTGCCACCTAGTGTGAAGAGACCCAGACAAAGTGATTTGGGTTTATAGAAGAAGAAACCCAATATAACCTCCAAGTTGCAGAACTTTTTCAAATAAATACAATTTGTTACTTTCCCCAGACTATTTCATAAGCTACAAAACAAATGAGCAATTATAGGTCAAATTCAGTAAATGAAGGCTACAATTATAAGCCAGCCAAAGGCTTTTTAACGATATATTGTGAAAGAATGTACCGTGAGGATAAATTCCAAGATAGGCCACACTTATTTTAAGATCAAAATCACATGTCCAAATTGCGATAAATTTCAAATCGGTGGGGACCAAACCAATCAGATTTTATATCTACTATGAAATTATTTCTCCTAAGTAACCCCAGTTGAGGAGAAGCATATTTTTGCTCATACTGAGACATGAGAGATTCTTTGTTTGTTTGTCATTGTTGTCAGTACTCAGTCCCTGAAAGAGGACACTGTTTGATTTAAGAATAACATTTTTTAAAATTTCCTTAGAATATACATAATACAGAGCTTCACACAGTTGTCCCTCTGTCGTCTCTCATGGTAGGCTAGAGATATAACACCGTGGTGAAACTCAGTGAAGGCATCTATGCAAGAGGCCAAAACACTTCCAAAGCACTCGCTTTGCGGTGTGTGCTTTCTTCTAAGGTAAAATAAGGGACAGACAGTCTGCTTCCAACTTTCAAAAAATTCTCTATAAAAAAAAAAGATTTCTCACAACTGGCCATTTAAAAAGGATTGGACAGAAGACGGGTTAAGTTGGTAACCTCTTGATCAAGACTTTGGAGTGAAAATGCCATACAATTCTGATTCATAAAATATCCATTTTCTTCGTCAATCAACCAGGAAAATGGTAAGGTTAATGTCCTCCAAGGAAAAGTAAATAGTCAAAATAAACCACATGCCTATGTGGATGAATGGAAAATAATAATAATTAAAAAACAGGGTCAGTAGAGTCATCCTTAAACCAGAGTTAAGTTGGGAGAGTTGAAATTCATAGCTCTGATCCCTTGCCCCCATACCAGTCCCCTCCATATGCACACAAGAGTAGACACATACAAGCAGAATATACTGTAATCTTCGCCTCGCAAATTATCTAGTGGAGGAAATACAGACCTTTGGGGAGAATTTCTGGAAACAAGAGGGGCCGTGAGATTGGGTTTGCAGGCAAGCAAACCACTGCTGACTAGCGTGGAGAAAAGAGAGTATGAGAAACTGCCTCTTCAGGCCGCACAAAGGGAGTCCAGTTACATCATAGGAGGGTGAAACCACTTCAAAGTCTAGATATTGGCAGCCTGAATCCCACTAAGGATTGAAATGAAATACAACCTGTTTCGCCAGGCCTGGAGCTATGATTCAAACAACTTAATTCCTCCACAGGGCCTTGGTTAATGATCAAGATCCCCAGCTCTCCATGACCCATTCAACATATCAAGTGGTTTATCTTTATGTATGTGTTTCATTTTATGGAAAGCTATATGAGATGACGGAATGGCATAAATTAAAGAGGGAGTTTTATTTAAAAAAAAAAAAAAAGAAAGAAAGAAAGACATAGTTTCACAGTTTGGGTTGTTGGATTTTTTTTTTCTTTTTTTTTTTTTTAATTCCTGCCACCTGCAAAGTCCTTTTAGAGCCACCACCAATTGAAAATGATATACTAGAAAGGAAAGTGGCAAGAAACAGGGGTTAGGATTCTGGGACTGTGGTTCCAGGTCCAGGAGTCTAAATTGGTCATCTAAAACTAATACTATAAGAATAATCTCCAAGAATATAGTCTTGGAGAATATATATATACACACCTTGAGATTGTACTAGGGAACTCCTAAACTCCAATACAGCTCCTTGGCTCAGAAGGATCTAGCAATTTCAAGGAAAGATGAGTTCAAAAACATATAACCCATATCTATCCAACATTCTTTATAATTCTCCTTCACTCTCTCTGTATTCTCTTCACGCTTTTTGTCACCTCCAAGTAACTCCCATCTCCAACTTAGAAGGTCTTTCTTCTTTTCTGACAACTGTTAAAAGCCCAAGTCTATACCCAACTCCTGCAAGAAACTTCTGCAAATCACATACATTTCTTCCTTTCCCAAAGCCCTAACGGCTTACAGCCAACTTGTCATATACCTTAGTTTCCTAAGTGTTCACATGATTGTTCTTTTCCAAGAAGATGCTTAGTTCCTTAAGCATTAATACTTTAGGATTCCCCCATTACCTAGCTAGCCAAACACAACAGTAGAACCTCAGTAAACAGTTGATGGGTGGCAGAAAGTTCTAGATAAGCTGTGAAATTTAGCTTGAATTGTACTTTATATCTCTAAGGTCTGGGATATGGTCTGGGTGGGGTAGGCACAGGAAAAATGGATGTTTCATCTAAGTAAGGCATGGGTTCACCATGGTTTCTATCATTTACCATTGCTTAAGCTAGAGACTTTTCTCAGACTCAAAGACGCCAAATTATATTTCACATATTTAGAAAGAAAAGAGCAGCTGCATAAAGAAAGGGCACAAGAAACTGTAATAAAGGACTTCCCACCCCATTTTCAACAAATCCTAAAAACTGAAGCTGTCAGTCAATCTCAGACAAATAGCATGTGCATGAGAGGGCCTGGCAGAACTGGGGTGGTTCTTGAAAACCATGCCCGAGCAGAGATAGAAGGCTTTTCATGGCAGGGGCCTGTGTTCCAGAAAGCCTGGGAGTCTAAGATGACACTGTCACTTGCTGTGGGACTAAGAAGTCTGCCGTGGAGAATTCAGCTCTGCAGAAAAACTGTGACCAAGAAACCAAACTCATATTAGGTCAGGCTCTTGAAAAGAGCTGAGCCAGCCTGAGGCACAATTTTCAACCAGGCCAAGTTGGCCTTGGGCTCCCTCACAGCTCCCCTTTCTTCTCTCTTCCAGTCAAACCATCCAGGACCCTCAACTCTGGTGGACCTGCCCCCTGTTTTGCCTTTCTGAATGGTTATTCACATTCTCTAACTCTCATTCCATGTATCAATCACCTGATTTATGAATCATTCCTTCTATATTTGGGAAGTAATCTGACAAACTCATAAAACTACGAAATGTCTGAGCAGAAAAGTTGCTTAGAAATTAATTAACCTGATCCACTTAGACCAAACTGAGGCCAGAGAGCTGGGGTGATTTGCCCTAAACTGCACAGCTAAGTCATAGCAGATCCAGGACCAGAGGTCCTTAAGGACCTGAAGCCTCCTAATTGGCAGTCCAGTGTTCCTCCTGCCATATCATTCAGTACTTTATCCAACAAATATTTGCTGAGCACTATGTGCCCAACCTATGCTAAACTGAAAAATTGGAATCATCAAGATGTTAGAGACAAATATGCTTAATGTCATTCTTTCAATCATTTATTCATTCAATAATAAATGGAGGGGGACAGATGTGGTTCAAATGGTTGGGCGTCCATCTGCCATATGGAGGGAACTGGGTTTCATGCCCAGTACCTCCCAGTAAAATAAAAAAATATATATAGAAGGTGCACGGGCATTCAGGCCCTGCTGAACCACATAGCAAGATGATGACATAACAGGAGAAAGACACACCGAGAGCCAAGATGAGACCTGCAGAAAAACCATGAACTGAGGTGGCGCAGGTGGCAGAACACTTCTCTCCCACATCAGAGGTCCCCAGGATCGAATCCCAGTGAAGACTGGAGGAGAAGGATGAGAAGAGAGGGCAGGAAACAGACACAGAGAATTGTCCAGTGAATGGACACAAAACAGCAAAAATGGGGGGGCGGGTAGGGAGCTAAAATGGATAAAGTAAATAAATAAACAAAATAAATCTTTAAAAAATAATAATAATAAATTGAATGCACACTGGTAGATTCTGCTTTAATGCTTATCCCAGGAATATCTTAAATTTAATAATTTTGGTGGCTTTATAGTGTATCAATTTAGCTAATCTGGAACTAAGTTTCCCAGAGTTCCCTCCTCTATATAGTTCAGGTTAGGATTGACCTCAAGAGAAATTTGCCTAAGATTCAGCAGGCAGAAGTGAATAGCGGTCATTATCTTCGGAAGGTCGATGTAGGTACTAGGCACATTGTGGTGGATCTGTCAGTTCACCTTGTTGGCAAGGGGCAGCAGCCAAGCCTGCAGCCTTTCTGGCTTCTACCAGATTTCTTCCTCCATCTTCTTCAGGTCTTATGTGCAGCTCTGTGGCAAAGGGTGTCAACTGATTCCACAGGTCACTGCAGCTGTCAAGCTTGGAGGTGGTAAGAAGCAAATGTGAGTTCCAGATTTTCCTCATGGATTGCAGTTTGCCCTTGCTCTTCTACACCATTCCATGCCCAGCTCTTTTTCCCAACTCCCAGTCCTGCAGAGATTCAGCAATGTCAGAGCAGTCACAGAGATAACAGCCTTCCACCGACTTTTCACCACTCCCAAAATTGTGTAAGGTCAAATCCCCAAAATAAATCCCTTACTTCATATCACTCATAACTGTTCTCCCTCCCTGATTGAACCCTGATATAGGAACACACCTTTAAATATGCTTTAATCCAGTATTTCCCAAATATGAGTAATGTACAAACTCTCTTTGAAAAAAATACCTGCACTTTCCTGGGGTTGACAACTTATTTTTATTATACTCTTAACTAAATATGTATAAATTTTGTCAACAGAGATATATAACTATAAACCAAAATAAAATTTAAATACAAATAAAACTTAAAAACCAGTGAAATTCAAATCAGTAACAATAATTTAATTGGCCTGACAATGTCAATTTGCTGGAATGCAGTAATGAATGAACCTCCAGTGCAGGTTCTTTTGACAACCCAAACCTGTGCTATTGGATGCCATGTAATGATTCAATTTTCCTGACCCTTTTTTTTCTATTCAAGTTATTACCAAGCTTTCTTTCATACACCTCTCTGGGATATCGTTTGGCTTCCACTTGGTACAAACACATCACTTGGTGATAAAGTGAAACTCTAGACTCCCTAGGAAATATTAAGAAGTTTAAATTTTCCAATGCCCAGATCTTCCTCTTCGATCCCTCCATCATGCTCCCTGAAGACCTCATTCTGTCCAGGCTTAGTTGGATTCCTCATCCTGACAACTAAGTCAACCTTCCCCAAGAGGACAAGGTATTCCACCTCCTACATACAAGAACCGCTGGCCAAGAGAAAACTGATGCTTTATTGGACATGAGAGAGCCACATGCCCAACTCTGCCATATGTTGGAAAATCCAATAAAATGGTAAATAATGTCTTGATTCTTCAGAATAACCCAGAACAACTAATGACTGCTGCCACACAGCTTCCAATCATCTGGAAATTTCATTCTGGAAGATCTATCCTGGCGTGTTCTACACCCACACTCAGAAATTTGCAATAGGCATGTAAACATCAACACTTATCTTGGGTGCCCCTCCTTGCCTGGAAAGCAACTGAGCACTTAAGAGCAGGTTATGCACACAAAGGAATATGGGACTAGGCCTCTGAAATTGTATTTAGCCTCCAGGCCCTACTGAATTAATACAACTCTGGCAAAGAATTTTGCAAAATCTCAGACACACACTACATTTGTGATAATAGTTATCTCTACAGGCTGGATGATTTGTTGCATTTCTTTATGTGAAGTGTGATTCAAATCTGTATTTAAATCTGAAATTCTTCTCTTCCTTTCTTTCCCTTGGTCCAAATGAGCATCAGTGAACCAAGAAAAAAAGCTTATGGAACTCTGCCAATTCCCATGATAAAACTATAAATAAGAGCTAATCCATTCAGATAGATTGGTGGAAGGTAGACTCATAATGAGTCTTTAACAGAAGTTAAAGTGTGAGGGGATCTCGGTGACAACCAGCTGCCCCCTGTCACCTTCCCTATTCTCACTCACAGGGAGGTGAGGACTCTGCAGGACTAGTGCTCCCAAAGCTAGCCTGGTTAGGTGCCCAAACAACCACGACTGTTTCCCTGGAAAATCTGCCGTCATTCTAGGGATTTCCAGCTCCTCCCCTAAGTCTTGTCCCTGTGGGACTTACTGAATGAGATGAAATCAAACACAAGAAGGTGGGTGATCACAGTCAAAGTAATAGCTGCCGTTCCCTGGGCCTTCTCACGTGCCAGACATTGCACTTGGTCCATGACTGACAGTCTCCTGGTAAATGCTCACATTTTAAATTTTCAAATGAAGAGCAGGGACTGAGAAAGTTGAAGTACTGTGCCCCCCCTCCTGGGCACTTGTGTGTTAGCACAATTCCACTAGTCTCTGGCTTTTCTGAATTTTATTATAGCTTTGAAATCTCTCTCACCTACACAATCAATCCCGATTAAACAGAAAATAAGTCTCCGTGTATGTATTTTCTATATTTCTTTAAAAGTGTCTTTTCAATGTTTGCAGCCAAGAGTTGCTTGAACTGTAACATGTGCCAAATAAAGTACATCATTCCTCCTCCTTTCATGTTCTGCTAACACTTGCTTATTTCAGAAGGTGCAATTGTTCCTTGTGTGGCTGTTATGCTGACTCCCCTCACTGCCAGCAGTTTTAACCAAAGCTTTCTTTAGACTAGAAACCCATGCTAGCAGAAACCATGTTTTCCCTAGCTCAGTATTTGGTTCAATAAACTATATGAATTAATTAAGGAAAGGATGACCGGAGGAATAGAGGTACTTAAAATTCCTCCATTCCTTGAATGCCAGGTGTAGAAATACATAGTAGCTACCCTGCAAAAGCTCTCGTCAAAAGAATGAATCCACTGTGGAAACAAATAACTGAACACGATGTATGGAGGCCTATCAGAGAGGTAGGCACAAAGCTGTGTGAGAGCAGGGATCAGGGAATCTGGAGGGTTTCCCAGATTGATGCTTGGCACTGAAGGCAGAATGGCCTTCGACATGGAGAACCAACTTGTGGGAAAAGCTGGAGGGAAACCAGGACAGGTGCACTTCCACGTTATTTTATTTAAGTTCTACAGTAATCCTGGGTGATGGGCAATACCAAGTCCATTTTTATAGAGGAGAAAACTGATATCCAGGGAGGTTAACCAACTTTGCCAAAGCTCAAAGCTTGTAAATCTTGGACCCAGAAGTCCACTGCTCTCCTCTAGATGGTCTTGTGAGCAAGCTGGTCACTTAATGTACAACACTCCTCTTTTGTCCTTGAAAGATGCCAGGTTTTGCATATCATTGGATGATTTGGCCTCTACTTGAACAAAGAAGAGTTTGTTTTTAGCATTGGTTCTCTTTTCATTCTTTAGACTTTCCTGCCCTCCAGTGGTTATGCAGAGTTACATTCACCGTGGCTCTCTTACAACACAGAACACCCTGATCTAATAACGAGTGCCCCACTGCTACCGATTCCTTTTTCATTTAAAAACAAACTCTTGGGCCAAGAGCATTTTTAAAAATATTTGGCAAAACATTTTCTCATGGTTTGAACTGATCATGTGGATTTTAAATAGTAAAAGAATCATCAGAAAAGAAAGATTAGGGATAGTAGGGAAGGCTTATGCACACCAAATTCCATTTATGTACAAAGAGATAATGCATGAATGTTTAGAAAACCCAGCCAAAGGGAGGAGAATGTCAACATAATCATGGAAACTAAGGCATAGAGTGGCGGGGAAAAGATTGTCATAGACAAAGCTACAATTTTAAGTTCTGGACCTCAGGGACTTGTCCACCTGACTATAAGGATATGGGGCAGAAAAAATGCCTTCAGCCAGCTATAAAATAGACACAATCTGTCCCCTGAGAAGAGGCATATGCATGAACCCTGCAGGCATGTGAGAACCAGACCTAGTCCATGGTCTCAAGCAAGTATTTGAGAAATGACCGCAAAGAGCAGTAACTACTAATTTTGTCTTTTATTCTTCAGAATTCTTGCTAACTTCAGGTGAGTGCAAGTGTGAAATGGACATCGCCCCATTCCAGCAGAGGAGAACATAACATACAGCTAGAAGAGAGCTTTCTGTTCTTCAAGACAAAGGACTTCTTGTTGCCAGGAAAAATAGTCCACACTCATCACTCTTAGAAAAGACAGTAGGAAACGGGGGTTAAAATGCACGATAAAGAATCCAATTTAGGTGCTAGGAAAAAAATGTCCACTGGGATTATGGCTGATAATGGGGCCTGTTACAAAGAAAATTGAACTTAAAAATCTAGAGGGTGGGAATTTACAATGAACAAGCGATGTGACCTTCAGAGAGTCTTGTCACTGCTCAGGATCTCAGTTCCCTCATCTGCAAAGAGAATGTTACACTAAAAATATCTACCTGTTCATTCAACACTAAATGTTTATAAGCCTAAGAATCTATGATGTTTTCTTTTAGAAACTATTAAGAGAAAGAGAGAGAATATCTCAAACTGTTTCCATTGGTTTAGACACAGATGGAACCAGGAGAATGACTAAAATGACCTCTTCAGATGACCTTCTCTTCTCAAATCTGTGGAATTTAGGAATATTTGTCAAAATAAGCTGTTTGCCTGATGAACAGAATTCTGGCATCTCCAGATCAGAAACCTGAATTGTCATCTAGTCTATTCCCCTCACTGATGTTTAAATCTTCCCTCTAGTGCTCCTGTTCCTTCTTGAATAACTCCAATGACAGGGAACTCACTCTTCTTAAGGCAAGCTAAGCAGTCTTTGAAAATCTGGGCGTTCGAAAGGTCTTCTTCATACCTAGCGAAAATCTGCCTCACAATAGCTGCTTCTCATTGGTCCTAGTTTTATCCTTGGAGTCAGAAAGACAAATCTAATTCCTCTTTCCCCTAATTGTTATCCAAATATTTAAAGACTCATCAGTTTCCTGTCACTCTTCTCTTCTAGCATCCACAGTCCCTTCAACCAATCCCTGTCTAGCTTCATTTTAAGTCCTTTTACCATCCTGCATGTTCTGTCCAGGTCTCTCTCAAGTGCCAGCCAAAATAGTTAGAGAGGAAATGCAGCATGATGGTCAAGAGCATACATTCTGGGTTCATATTCTATCTCTTCTAGTTACCATTTGTGTGATCTTGGACAAGGAAGTTATACTTTCTTTGTCTTCATATTCTCATCATAAAGTGTAGATTAAATGGGTTAATATATGTGACACACTTAGAATAGTGCCAAGCACAATGCAAGTGGTACACAGATTTTAGCTATTATTGTTATTATTGAACTATAACTTCACAAAGTAGAGTAAGGTTATCATCTCCCTAATTCCAAGCACTATATGTACATTTACTCATGAAACCTTAAGAATTCACTAGCTTTTTTAGTACCCAGTGAAGTACAATTAACTCACTATCAACAAAAGCTTCCGAATCATTTTCATATAATCTACTTCTAAACCACACTTCTCCTATATTGTACCTAAGTTGGCCAATCCAACTTGAATTCAACTTGTTACATTTCATTGTCAGCTACATCCCTTTCCAACTGGTAAAGATTGTTTGGGATCTTCTTCTGTGATCCAATGTATTCAATATTTCTCTCAGTTCCAATTCAGCTGTAAAATTCTATTGCTTCATTCTAGTCAACCAAGACAAACCAATGGAGGAAAACAACTTGAAGGAAATGGAAATTATACAAGGAAGTTATAACCCCAAAAACAATTACTAATATTCCCAGAAAAATAAGAAAAGAGATTACATTTATGAAATAAGAACAGTATCCTTTGAAAACAAGACAATCAAAGAAAAAGCAAGAGCTCTTGGATGTTAAGTATATATATATAATAGCAGAAATGATAGGCTCAATAAAAGTATGGGGAAATAAATTTGAGGTGATCTCCCAGAAAACAGCAAAAACAAAAAAAGAAGTGGAAAGGGAGAAAGAAAACATAAGAAAAGTTGAGGGTCAATCCGAGAGTTTCAGTATCCAAACAGGAAAATTCAAAGAGGGCAAAGAAAACAGATAGGCAAGAATCATCAACTAAATAATTCACACACACACACACAAAAAAAGAAGAAAACTGCAGACTAGAAGACACAAATTTCAGATTGGAAGTGCCCATTTTTCCATCAAGGACCCAGCACAAAAGATGAAAATAGACCCGAACCATAAGACATCATTGTGAAATTTCAAGATACTAGATATAAAAATAAGTCCTAAAAGCTTTCAAATGCATTCAAAAAAAGGGGGGAGGCGGATGTGGCTCAGATGGTTGGGCATCCGTCTCCCATATGGAGGGACCTGGGTTCAATCACCAGGACCTCCTGGTTAAAAAAAAAAAAAAAAAAAAAAAAAAAAAAGGATCATATGGCATAAGACTTCTCAACAGGAACACCAGAAAAGTAGAAGACAATAGAGCAATGCCTTCAAAATGCTAAAGAAAAATGATTTTCAATGTACAATTCTCTTCCCAGTTTAACTATCAATTAAGGGTGAAGATACGGTATTAGTTAGTTTTTGCTATATAACAAATCATCCCATAATTTAGTGGCTTAAACAAAACAAAACTTGTAATCATAATTCTGTGAGTCAGCTGAGTGGTTCTTCTGGCTTGGCAGATCCTTAGTCATCTGGTGGTTCAATTGGAGCTGATAAACTCATACACATGTTGTTGTCAGGCAGATTGGTCTGGGGCAGAAGGAGGAAGGACACCTCAGTTGATATAACCTGTCTCTGTTCCATGTGTTCTCTCATCCTCCAGCAGGCTATCCGGTCTCCTTCACAAGATGGTTTTAGGGTTCCAAAGAGCAGCAGGAGAGAACATGCCCCAATGTACAAGCATTTTCAACCTCTACTTGCTTCATATTTGATATTGTCTCACTGGCTAAAGCCCAGAGTCAGCGTGGTAGGGGATTACCTAAGGGTGTGACTGCAGGGAGGCAAATTATTGCAGCCATTTTTGTAAACAATCTATCACAGGTAGACTGAAAACATTTTTGGTATGCAAGTTCTCTAAAACTGACTGCTCATGCAACATTGCTCAGAAGTTACTGGAGAGCACTCTCCACTAAAACAAGGACATAAATAAAGAAAAAGTAAGACTTGTAATCCAAGAAATACAGGATGTATTCACAAGAGGAAATTCTCAGAAAAATGTTCTTGGGAGATCATAAAATGACAGCTCTGCAGCAGACCCAGAGAACAACCAGTTCAAATTGGAGCAGATCAGAAGGGGCTCTAGGGAAGTGGATGTAGTTCAAGTGATTGAGCAGCTGCTTCCCATATATGAAGTCCTGGGTTCGATCCCTAGTACCTCCTAACAACTAAAAAAAATGAACAAAGAAACAAACAAACGAAAATAGCAACTTAGGAGAGCCGGCGTAGGTCAGTGGTTGAGCACCAGCTTCCCATACACAAGGTCCCAGATTTCACAAAAAAAGGGGAGGGGGCCTCTAAAATGGACTTCTTGAACAAGATGAATTTTATAGAACACCTTATGCATTTCAATATACTGAAAGATTTTGACAATTGGGGGGAATCTGGGGGTTGAATTAGTGATATGTAAACAGAAATGAAAACAATGCAATTTTAATTAATTCTAGGTCAAATAAAACATTGTGCAGGAAAGGAAAAGTACTTGTATTTGCCACCATTGTAGCACTAATCCCTCAGTTTTGCATCTCATATGAGTGAGATTTTAAATCATTGTTTTCATTCCTGCTCATCAAATCTTCCTTCTCTGCTTGATAGTAAATCCTTTAATACTTCAGACAAGTCCATAACTTTCCAGCTATTTTCAGTTATTAAAACTCAGTCCCATCCTGTTAACAACTTCAGTCTCATATCTGATTCAAAATTTTGCCCTTCCCTCATTGCAAGCCAGGCTTATGGCTTGAAGGACTTGGAGTGGGACAGAGACATTCTTTCATTACCACACCACTCTATCTTCAATTTCCAGTTCCTTTAAAGATGGAAACAGAGAAGGGAGACAGGGGGTGGAGAACAAATACCTCCTTATGTAACTAGAGTTGCTGCAGTCCTCCGTCTGACCATCCCCGTTAATGTGGGGCTGGGCATGTGGGGCAGGAGTCCAAAGCTGACTCCTTTGGGGCTCATGAGTATGTTGACTAGAGGATATGGTTCACTGATGTGAGAAATCCTACTCTAGCTCCATCTCTTCTATCCTCACTCCTGTCACTCTTGGTCCATCCAACAACCCTTTGCTAACAGAATCTCTTCATCCTATGGGCATCCCTCTTACATAGGGTATCACCAAAAGGGCTCAAGCCCAGCCATCTACTGCAGGGTATGCCCAACCCACTAGAGACTCACAGATCCCTGTCAGGTTCACCAGTGGTTGTGATGACTGGGGCACAATTAGTGCCCCTTCTCAGAGCCCGGCTGTTGCCTTCCAACTCTTCTCCCTTTCTCAGGTATTCAGGGGAAGAACAGTAATTTTGATGCCCAGGGAATGAGATGCCAGCCTCCCTGTCTTGCAGAAAGCACACCCAGTCCTTACAGATGATTGACTTGGGGCTCCCTTCACTTGATATTGGGGGAGGAAAAGTGACTCCTGGGCTATCCCTGGGGAGGAAGGGGAATCCTCTCTTACCATGGAAACTGTACTTTCCACAAGGCCAGCAATCCAAAAACTCCTTGTGTCTCCCCTTCATTCTCCTGACATCTAATGTAAACTGCTCTCATCCGTACCCCTTCAGCCTATGTTGGTGTCGTGGCAAGTGTTATAAGGGTGATTAGTAAGCCCTGGAGGGAGGTGTCTGTTACATTTGCTCCCATATCTGTCTCCTGCACTAAACTGTGAGCTCCTAGAAAACAGAGGCCATGCCTTATTCCTCGATGTATTCCAGCCCCTAGCATAGTGCCAGGTATATAACAGGTCCTCAACAATTGTAGATTGAACTATGTGGGAATTAAAGAATAATTACTGGATGGATGGATAGATGGAGATTAGATAGATAGATAGATAGATAGATAGATAGATAGATAGATAGATAG
>JAKSZT010054262.1:637484-696123 GCA_026826555.1 Tolypeutes matacus | reverse complement strand
TAGATAGATAGATAGATAGATAGATAGATAGATAGATAGATAGATAGATAGATGAGAGAGAGAGAGAGAGAGAGGACCTCTTTTCAGCTTGTTGACATTGACAAAGAAGAAATCACTACTCAACCTAAGACAGCAATGACACAATGGTTAAAATTTCATTTAGGGTCCACCATTGAATTCACTGTTTGGGACTCTCTCTTCACCCTCTTTTTCCCTATTCTCTTAGGTTTTATTAACCTCAAGCATACTTTTATTCACACTCTATTAGGAAGAAAAACAAAACCTGCTTTTTTCATCTGAAATTTCTGGATCAGAAAAAAATTTTTAAATATCCCTGCTATTTTTAATAATCAAGGCTTTTAAAAATGTGTATTGTTATGGGATCCCATAAAATAACCCACAAGCAAGTAACCATCAGAATTCTACCTTGCAAATGCTTCCTAGAAGTCAGATCTGAAAGGGGGTGTGGGGAGGAATCCTGATTTGCCCATTGCTGGGATTTTCATTTATTTCTTCATAAAGATCCACCCTTTTATTCCATCAGCATTTCTGAGAAAATGAGCTATGAAGAAGGACCAGTGTTCAAGAAACATGGAACACACTCCTCTTTCACCAACCTCCTGGGAGAGTCAACAAATAACTCCATCTGATTTCCTCATCTATGAAATGAGGAAGTTGAACCTCATGAACCTTAAGATCCCTTCCTAATCTAATGTTCTAGAGTTTTAATATTCCTTCAATAACACTAGGAATTTAAGAGCCATGAAAGACCTGATAAAGCTCTTCTCTAAGAGAAAATAATTTCCAAACAAGTATAGTAGGCTGAATAATGCCCACTCCCAAAGTCATTCATGACCTAAGCCTCGGATCCTGTGAATATATTACATGGCAAAAGGAACCTCTCAGATATAATTAAAGTTAAATTATAATTAAAGTTAAAGACCTTAAGATAGAGAGATTATCCTAAATCACTGGTATGGGCCCAATCTAATTATGCAAGCACTGAAAGGCAGGGAGATTTCTCTGGCTGGAATGAGCGAGATGTTGCAGAAGAAGTAAGAGAGATTTGAAGGGCAAGAGGCAGTCAACAGACCATTGCTGGAGGGGGGCCACGTGGAACGCTTGAGGTACCTTCTAGGAACAAAGACCAGCTTCTGGCTGGCAGCTAGCAAGGAAGCAAGGACCTCAGTCCTACAACCACAAGGAACTGGAACTGGCCAACAACCTAAATGAACTTGGAAGCAGATTCATCCCCAGAGATAACAGAAAGCATCACAGGCCTTCTACACCTTGATTTCAGGTGTATGAGACCCAAAGCAGACAAACCAAATAATCCATGATGTGCCCCGACTTCTGACCCAAGGAAACTGTGAGATAATAAGTTTGTGTTGTTTTAAGCATTTATATTTGTAGTAATTTGTTACAACAGCAATAGAAACTAATATGCCAAATATACCTTTAACACCCTGGATTAATTTTCTACTTGTTTCTGAAAGGAGAGGAAAAGAGGTCCCATCGTTTCTGCTTTTTGTTAAATGTGCAATAATTATATGTAAACAACATTCTTGTCATTCCCCCCTCTAAATATGTATTGTCCAAAATTGTCAATATTAACATTCTGAAATCAGTCTGAAGTTAGGAAATTTTAATTAAACAATTGTGAGGAAAATAGAATAATAGTTTGGTTTTTAATTTTTACAACCTGTTTTGCCTTTTTTTCCTCCTTTGTGGTTTCATCAGAAGGAGGAGGAGGAGAAAGTGTTTTTATCATATTGGCAAACTTCATGCTACTCTCATTAAGAGACTTTCAGCATTTTATTACAACTTCCTCTGGCCAAAGAATTATGTCTCAGTAAACCTATTACATGACATCATTCCCTCCCAAGAGCAACATTTACTCCTTACAGAGTGCTGACTGGGTACCAGACACTGTGCTAAGTTCTGGACCCATGTTTTTCAAAGTTTGGGTCATGACCCATTAGTAGGTTGTGAAATTAATTTAGCAGACCATGACCAGAATTTTTTAAAATATGAAATAGAGTAGAACAGAAAATTTCAGAGTACATCACACATAGTAAGTAAGGGTAACTATTTTTTCATGAAAGTTTTATTACAGTTATGTGTGTCTCTCAATATGTTTTCATGAAGTAGTGATGCAAAAAATATATATATTTCCTTATATAGATCATGGCCAAAAAAATTGAAAAGAAAGGGCTTTAGATCCATCATCTTGCTTAATCCTCACATTACATTATTATCCTCATTTTGAAAATAAGAAAACTCAGGCTTAAAAAGTTTGAGCAACATGCTCAGGATCAAATAGCCAATAAATGATAGAGTCGAAATTCAAATCCAGATCTGTTGACTCAAGTTCATGCTTTTGACCATACATTATACTTTCTCTCCTCTGCAGTTCTGAAAAACAAAACAGAGGCCATGTTCAAAGTCACATTCACACCTTTTGATCAATGCCCTAATACAAAGGAAATATATAAAAATTTCCTGGACTAATCTCATGCTTGCATAGATCAGCTCTGCTTTGCACCCTGTCAAGTGCAATCACGTTTAGGATGTCATATGCAATCATGTCACATGCAATCATGTTTAGGATGAAGACTGGTTGGTAAAATTGATATGAGCTATTGCCACTTCTCACCAAAGACTTTATTGAACATAGAGGTACAGAAATGACAGCAAAGCCAACGAATTAGCAACAATATTTTCCCCATGGTTGCATTCAGTACTCGTCACGAAGTTAGTATCCATATCCAAGGTTATTGGGGTTCTCCCCCACTCATCTCATCCTTCCACCATACTGCACCCCCAATTCCCTCCTCCATCTAATCTAGGAAGGCAGCTCAGAAGCTGGCTTGGTGGGCAACTTGGTCTTTCCAGTGGTCACCCACCCTGCCATGTTCAAACTGTGCTCTTACAATCATCCATCTAATTCACCCACACACATAGCAGTGGATAATGGAGATGCCACAGTCCTCAAGCCTTATTGGTATTTTTCTGTAAACTTTACACAACCTTCAAAATGTGACTTAATTAAGCAACATGGAATCCTCTAACATCCTTCTCCCTGTCCTATACTTCTGTGTCTATCTCACCAGTTTGCATCCTGTAATCTGACTTCATGAGGGCATCAAAGAGCAAATCATAAACATGGAACCATCAAACCACATTTACATTTCCTCATCCTCATTTCTATTATTGGCATTAGAAATATAGGTAGAAAAAATACAAATGCTAAAGGAATGTGATCTATTTTTCCTATTATCTTCTCTTTCCTACTTTTTTGTGGAGAGAAATAGGGGGCATATTACAAAAAAAAAGTCTGAGAATAGTTTGAAATTATCCAAAATCTCAAATGACATGGTTTTCTATAGAAGTAAAACTAGTTCTTTCTCCCTGAGCTCTATGGCTTTTCATGTGGTTTTGAAGGCATGGAACAAGCAGATAAAAATCATTACACATGCCTGATTCTCCTCACATTCCAACACTTGAGTTCTGCTACTTTGGAAGGCTTAAAGAAAACCTAAAAACTTACTAAGCAACCAAAGGTTCAAGGTGACCTGTCAGACTACTGCATCTCAACAGTGACACCCCGTGGAAAGCTTGCACAAGAATAAAAACAGGCCTACTCAAGGCTAAATGTTTTGACACTTGGTTTCTATACATGTAAAAGGGGTAGAGTTTGTTCCTTTAAATTATATTAATTTAAATTATCTCCTGAGTCCTCCAATCCTCCCCATGGGGGAGGAGAAGGAGGTTAGCCCCTTTTTTGTGTGTGGACTCAAGAATTCTTGATCTGCAGCCAGAGACAAATGTAGCCCCATTGCAGATCTTACTGAAAACAGGGCTGGCCAGCCAAGATACCAGAATTTACCACCTCTTCTGTCCCCTAAGAGCTTTGGAACTGCAATTCATGAGCTCTCCATTAAAAATACATCCTAAAATCATTAAAGGTACTCATGGATCCCCACCCCTACCCCAAGCAAAGTGAATCCAATCCTTATGCAGAACGCCCCAAGAATGCCCAGGTTTAAACAATAGGATTCTTTCTGGATCTCAGAATTTTTGGCCAAAATCTCTGATGGCCTGGTGTAGCCATTTGGCAATTTGATGTAATTATGAATTCCAAAAATATAATTGGATCATGCTTATAAAGTGATATGTTAATCTGGGCATGATTAAGTTATGACTAGGGCCTTGACTGGGCTACGTCAGTAGGGCATTGAGCCGCACCCCTTGGTGGGTGGGGGAATCGAATATAAAAGGCAAGGCAAAGGACAGAGGGACGAGTTTTGAGTAGCAGTTTTGATGTTGGAGTTTTGATGTTGGAGAGAAGGCCCCAGGAGAAGAGCAGTGGGCCATTCGCCTAATAGTCTACAGCTGACCTTGTGAAGAAACCAGAGGCTAAGCCCGGAGAGAAATGCAGCCCCGGGAAGAGAGGAACCCAAGAAGCCTGAACCCTGGCAAATGTCAGCAGCTGTCTTGCTCCAACACGTGGCAATGGACTTTGGTGAGAGAAGAAACTTAACGCTTTATGGCCTGGTATCTGTGGACTTCTACCCTAAATAAATACCCTTTATAAAGACCAACCCATTTTTGGTATTTCACATTAGCACCCCTTTGGCTGACTAATACACCTGGTAATGATCTCAAATCACCTCCAACAACTGCCTCAATCATTATGTCTGATGCACAGTAGATTATTTGGTCAAGTATAAGCCAATCAAATCTAATGTTCAAATTGATCAGTAAGTTCAACCATATCAGAACAAGCCAGTTGGGAGCAAAGACTCATCTTTGATGGAAGTCAGAAGGAAAATGAATTTATATAATATGGGAGAAAAACCAGTTTCTGATACAAAATTAATGGAACCTTTCAAGTAGTCAGACTGCCCATTTCCACTAATTTTGAGGCAAGTGATTACTTTGGTTGCTGCTGCCAGAAGATTCCTTTGGCCATGCATTTTAGGTAAGTGCCATCCCCAAAGTACTAACCTGGACCAAACTTCCTGGACCACTTCATTTCTTAACAATACCCCAGAACTCTAATTTCCAAAAATGCAGCATAGTTGTAACTGATATTATCTTGCAGAAAAAGCCAGCAAATCCATCAACCCATGTTCTAGTTCAGCAATCCAACTAATTAGAAGAGTCTTCTGCCCCTGGAAAGCTTTTCTGAGAACTAATCCTAAAGGCCATGGAAATATTCCTAGGTGCTTTTTCAGGGACCATCCAACCCTTCTGTAGCTCTACATCTCAAAAAAAGAAAAAACAAAAAGTAAATATATGTAGGATTCATCCCACTAACTCTCTGCTTTCTTTTCTCCACCATCCTCATACTACATGACAATTAAGACATGAAAAATAGGCTTTCTTAAAAACAGGTTTAAAACCCCAGTCTTATCCATTACCTATCATCTTAACACTAACCTAATTCTTCTAGAAATAAAGCATGACAATCAACTCTGCCAGGGACAAGTTTAACCTCCTCTGACATTGGCAACATTAAAATAGCACTGTTGAGCCAACAGTCACTATTTGATAATTTATTAGATCTATTGGATAATCACTACAAATAAACTTTCTCTTTATAATAGTAGGTATTCCATCTCTGGTTCTAATGTTATCCACCTTCTTCCAAATAAACATCATTTCTCAATGTATGGAATGTTCCAACCTTGTTCCAAATTTATATATTACTTTTCCATTATCTCAGGGCAACAGTAAAAATAATAATAATAATGATAACATTTATAAAGTCTCCTTTCTCCTAGAAGAATCCTGGCCACTTCTTGCACTTTTCTGGTTTGGAATTCTCTGATGGGCTCATTTTTTTCTTCATCCTCCTTTATGGAAAATGTTACTTCTAGCTGCTGGATTTAATTTAATTTAATTTAATTACAGCACTTTCCACACATGCCCACAGGCTCTTGGTAATAGTTGCATTTTTAATAAATCTAATATATAATAATGACTTTGTTTTTAATTTTCCACTGAGAGTTGAATCCTAAGTCGAATACAGAGCTCCAGACAGGGGTGTCTGGTTCACTCCATGTGATTGGGTTTCAGGGAACTGAGGGGCTCCTAATTGGAAAATGGCTGTTCTTTCACCCTCTATCCTACACACCTGTGTTTAATGTCCTCAGCAAACATCCCATAGGACTTGAAATGACCAGTTGTTTTAGCCAAAATGCTCAAACCCGGTGTGCAGGCATTCCTTAGGCTGGACATGAAAGGAAAATAAAGGTGTGTGAATGGTCTCTGTCCACAATACTGAGATTTTGTGGACAGTACTTTTTGGTGGTGGCCTTTACTAAGTGACCCAGTATTCTCTGCCTTTAGCCACAAGTTACCAAGCCAACTCAGAGTAATTAAGCACAGTCCAACTAAAGCAGGGGTTCCTAATCTTTATTGTTCCATGGATGCCTTTGCCAGTCAGGTGAAAACCACAGACCCCTTACTAAGTCCACACTATACTGTGGATTATTTAATAAATACATCACACCCACACCAACACATCCCCACAAGAATGTTTTTTTTTATTTATTTCAATTCAAGTTCATGGACCCCTTGTTAAGAACCCCTGAACTAAAGGATGAATCCTATGACCACTGATCTCTTCTTTACAAAGAGATCCTATAACCATTGTCAATCTTCATTGAAGCTGCTTTATTGTAGTTGGTCCATGTTCAGTTAATTCAAGTGTATGGTAAACTAACAAAGTTTTTGAGTTTCTTTCCTTTTTGTTTCTCCCCTATCCTGAGTGCTCAGTAGAGATCTCAATACTACACTATGTTCTCAATATATTTGGCTTCTTTTGACTGCTTACCATATGTCAGGCACCATTCTAAGCATTTTCCTGGTACTACTTCATACAAATTTCTCATGCTATCATATCCATTCTACAGAATAGATATGGAAATAGAGACCTACAGAGGTTAAACAACTTGCTCAAATTCATACTCCTAGTAGATGACAGAACTGTCCAACTGCAGAGTCTAATCTCTTAACCACTAATCTGTGCTCGGTAGGAAAGCACTCAGAAAATGCTGGACTTTCTTAAGAAATTGAACATCCTCCTTTGAGTAAAATGTAGAAGTTTCAATATGATTCCAAGCTGATATGAGAACTTTGGACAAGCAGGACAAGCCAGAACCTTCAAAATTGAGCTAAAGAGTTCCTACTACAACCTATTTCACCTATCAGAGGAGTCAACTGACTTGAAAGGGGAGTACAGGGCATGGCTCCACCATGGCAACTTTGCTTGTATTCACATAAGCCACAAAAGCAAAAGCTTGAACCATAGCTTACCTGACTCTTGGTAGAATGCTTTGTGATCCTCCAGGAACACAAGATACGGAAGACTTGTGAGGAGCTGCTATGAAGCCATTAGCCTCTAGCCTCCCTCTCTCTCATGGGAGGCCATCATGAGATGGTTTTTCATCACCTCTCAGGTTCTAATGAGGTATGGGCTACAGAATATAAAACCACATAGTGAAGTTTTGAACTGTCCTCCCTGCAATAGGTTATCCCATAATTTGTTGTAGTTATCCAGGCCCTTTGTCTATAAACAAAAAAAATTATCAGTGAACACATATGTATTGTCCTTTTCAATGTGGGGGACAAGAACCATGGGAAGCTGGTGTCTTTGTCAATTCTTCCTTTTGCAATATATGTATCTTATTTTGCCAAAGGGCTGCCAGTGCAAAGTACCAGAAATGGTTTTATAACGGGAATTTTATTTGTGGAAAAGGCTCACAATTCTGAGGCTTGGTCCAAATCAAGGTACTACCTGAGACGCTTTCTTACCAAAGTCTGGTACTGGTGATCCTGGCATCCTGCCATGTGACGAGGCAAGATGGAAGCTGATCTCTGCCAAGGTCCCTGCCTTCCCCTCAAGGCGCACCATCTTCAGGAGCTTAGCTGTGGGCAATCAGGCATATGGCTTGTTTCTTCAGCCTTGAAGTGCTCCGTGTGGCCCAGCCTCTTGGGGGCTTCATGCCTCAGCTTTGGTTGCTAGCAATCCTTGGGTCCTCTCTCTTACATGGCCAAATGGCAGAGCTCCCTTTTCCGTGTGTCTTCTTTCTCTCTGTGTCTCTGTTTATATAAGGCTCCAGTAAGAGGGCAGAGACCCAACCTGAGTCATGCCTCTCTGATATAGTTCAATCAAAAGTGATCTAATCAATTGATCTAATCAAGGTGCCTTAACTGAATCTAATGCAATCAAAGGGTCTCTCATCTAAAGGGATGGATTCGTTAAAAAACAATCTTTTTTAGCAATTCACCAAATTCAAACTGTCACAATAAGTAATAAACCCTCTGAATCTAAAAATGATTCATCATATATTTTCCATTCAGATCAATAAAGCCTTGGCCTTGCATAGTGATTCAGGTGTGCTTGACAAATTGTACCATCAAGTTGGTCACATACTCAGAGTGTAATTGAGCATCCTCTTTGTAGTCAAATATAGGAGGAATTTCAATATGGATTCCAAGCAGATATGAGAACTTTGGACAAGCAGGACAATCCAGAGACTTCAAATTTGAACTAAAGAGTTCTTGCTACAATCTACTTCACCTCACTATAAGAGGAGACAGTTGACATGACAAGGAATGTTTAAATAACAGCTGTCTCATTTCAACAATGTAAACTGGTCCCAAAAATAAATTATATATATAAACACACACATACATATATACTGCATGTACATACATGTACAGATTTGAGGAGCTATTAAAAACATCCTTAAGAAAAACAGAAAAGTCACTAACTGAGCAGCGCTTGCATCTATTTGCTTATTGAAAAGCAAGCTAGGGGAAATTTGGGAAAATGAATGCTAACACATGCAGTTTAACAAAATTAATATTTATTTTCTATAAACAAACTCAGTAGAATTCTCATAGGGCACATATTGGCACATATTAAAATTAAGTATTCATTCTGAATTTCAGAATCTGTATGAATACAAATGCTAAGAAATGTCTGAGGATGGATCCCATTTACTCATCAGGTCTCACGTGGGCTATAACAATAAAAAGAACTCAGGGAACTCCCTGTTATATGGCAGGATTTGAGAATAGACTGTTCTGGTTAATAAACACACATATTGCCAATTTTCAAATAATTATATTTAAAGAAAATATGAAAAAGAATTCATATTGAAAGTTCTCTGAATTTATTTTAAACTAGTTTTGATGATTCAAGAGTCCCTTACAAGACAAATTAAGCGTGTAGTTATTAAGTGATATAATTACCATAGAATATATATTTTTTTTTTTAGTAAAGGAGAAAATCCTTGTCCTAAAGACCCAGACGATATGTGGGAGAGGCAAGATTTTCATAGATCACAGTAGAGAACAAAACAGCATCATCAAGGGCCTTAGAATTACCTCTGGGGAAACCAAATCTCATATGGCAGATTGACAGAGACAGTTAAAAATTATCTGAAGAAAAAATATCAAATAAACACTTTTTCACTTTTTAATTTTTCAAGTCTCTTTCCATTAAATTCATGAAATTGATCGTTTATTATAAATCCCAGCTCTAATTAGTTTCTTGGACATCATATACAAAGGAAAAGTTAAATCACTCCCTTTTGCAAAATATAAATGTTTGACACACCCTAATCTCACTGGTATACTCACACACAAAAAAAAGTTACTACAAAGTCATCAACCTTGCCAGTTGGATTCTTTAACTCTGTTTTATTAAAGATGATGTCATGAAGTACATCATCTTTAATTTTTTTAAATTTATTTCTTCATAGAAGTATCTAACCATAAAGATAGTCTTCAAACTATAGTCTGGGACTCATCTGAAACCCATGCAGTGGGAGAAGGTCAGAGAAGTGGAAAAAGGCCAGTGGATACAGATGATGATAATAATAATAATAATAGTAATAATAATCAGGTATGAAACACTTCAATTTGAAGGCACTCAGGTAAATTTTTAACAAATAGTCTCTCATTTAATTCTCACAATTTCAAGGCATAGACTTTATTGTCTTTTGTGATTCGGAAGCTGGAGCTTAAAAAGTTAAGTAATTGACCCAAGAACAAAATGATTCACACCTTGATCTCTCTAAGTTTCTTGCCTTGGTTTCCAGCCACTGCACAGTGGCACATGGGACACAGGCCCAGGAAGTGTGCTGTGGCCTGCAGATAGTGCCCAGGATCTTTAACCAGGAGGTCAGCACATTTGAGCAAATAACTCTTAAGGAAAGGCAAGGTGGCCTGAAGTTGGGGAGAGGACAAATGGCAGGGAGACCTAAAAGAGACAGGCTTGCTGCAATGGACCAATTTGTCCTTTCTTGCCCACTTAACTGTTAACACTTTAAGGACAGAAATCCTGTCTACTCCATTCTATTTCCCTAATTCCTAGGATGTTGCTCTGTGCACAGGGAACTTTTAAACAAGCTTTGTCAAACTGACATTCAGGATTGTTCCCACCCATATAGCAGGTTTATTGAGGAGCTAAACACAACTGAATGTAAAAAAAAATTTTTTTTTTTTTAATTCTTATGCCCACTGCCTCCTCAAACTCATCCTGTGGCCAAGTCCTTTCTCTGCCCCAAGATGAAATCTTGGACAGGTCCCATGACTTTCACAAACACTCTTAAATAATCTAAAATAATCAAGTCCAATAATCAAACAACATCTGTCCAGACTAATACCATTTCAAAACTCCCATTGCCAATCCAATTGGAAACTTCTTCCCCTCCTCCCCACTCCCTAGTTCAGGCCCAAACACTGAGGGTGTCTTAGGGAAAATGCATTCTTTTTGTTTTTCCATCTCCTCCCCAACCTGTTACTAGCTATTTCTTACCCTTTTGGTATCAGGCCCAGGAGGAAGTGATGTGAAGGAAGGGGCAAGAACATTTAATTGTATGGAAACAGTTATATATATATTTGGCATCCTGGGCACATTGTCTCATTCATGGGTTTTTGTGAGTTCTTAGGAGGCCTCCTCTATCTCCCTTGACTAGGGGCATGCTCTCCAACTGCTATCCCCTCAGAGCATCTTCACAGGCACTAGAAACCCAGAAATGCTGTAGGGGTCCTGTGCCTCTCCAGAAGTTTCTATTGGGAGGCATACCTTTCAAGATGACCCCAGGCAAATTCCCTTCCATGGGATCCATATCCAGGACCTAGAAAATCTACCTGTCACCTCATTATTGGTGTAAATGAAGGCTAATCCCAATGTAAGCACATCTTCTGTCTGCCACCAAGCAAGTGCAGGTCCATCATCAGCCCTTTGACTTCAGAATTCCCCGCAAGGGAGTCAAACACTAAACCCTAGACCCCCAAACCCTGTGGAACATTCATCAGCCCTCTCAGGCCCCACCTTAAGGTGAGGGGTTCTCCACACTCCACCTTTTCCCATGGGGAGGAGTAGGGACATGCTGCAACCCTAGCCAGAGGAATTCTTACTCACCAATCTTTTTCTGAACAATCTTCCATGGATCTCTCATTTCTGCAGCCTTTGGAGAATCACAGAGTTGTTAATATTGTGTCTAGAAGGAGTTTCACTCATCAAATACAAACTCTCATTTTACAAATGAAAAATACTGAAGACCAATAAGTGAATCTTTTCACCCCAGAGCCTCACAGAAGATTAGGGAGAAGAAGGAAAACCAAAAGGGAAATAAACAAAAATAAATCAACAACAAAGCAAAATAAACCAATGGCAAGAATAATAAAAATCTCTGTTAAAAATTGGCTGTAAGTCAATGATCAAAGCAGATGTCAGCTCCGCTGAGTACAAGCCCACACTCTCTATGTTCTGATAGGCCCCTGTGCACACATTCTCATGTCTCTGTTTTGTTATTGTTGCCTTCCTCCATAGACCCTGAGCCACTTAAGGACAAGATCCCACTTGGCTTCAACAGTACATCAAAAAAGTATCAAGTGGGAGCAGATGTGGCTCAAGCAGTTAAGCACCGGCTTCCCACATGAGAGGTCCTAGGTTCATTCCCCATGCCTCCTAAAAACAAAAACAAACAGCAAGCAAGCAAACGAAAAAAAACAACCCAGGGGAGCTGATGTGGTTCAGTGGTTGGGCGCTGACTTCCCACATACAGGTCTGGGATTCAATCACCTATCCCAGTACCTGAAAAAAAAAAGTATCAAGTACTCTCCATTTGCAAGGTCCTAGGATAATATATATATATATGAATAAGGTATAGATCCTGTCCTCAAAAAGCTTATAATCTGGGGGGCGGATGTGGCTCAGAAGGTTGGGCGTCCGTCTGCCATGTGGAGGGACCTGGGTTCGATCCCCGGGACCTCCCGGTAAAATAAATAAATATATATATATTTATTTATATGGCGCATGGACTGCCAGGCTCTGTGTGCTGGTGAGCCGCCAGGCCCCGGGAGCCATGCAGCAAGATGATGACGTAACAGGAGAGAGACGCAGGGGAGAGTCAAGACGAGATGCTCTGAAAGCTCCAAATACCAGGAACCGAGGTGGCGCAGGTGACAGAACACCTCTCTCCTACCTCGGAGGTCTCCAGGATCGAATCCTGGTGAAGACTGGAGGAGAAGGATGAGAAGAGATGGCAGGAAACAGACACAGAGAATTGCCCAGCAAATGGACACAAAACAGCAAATGGGGAGGGGGGGGTGTTTAAAATGGATAAAGTAAATAAATAAATCTTTAAAAAAGAAAAAAAAAACTACTTGTCTTTGTGATCCAACTTAATTAAATAAAAAATAATTTAAAAAAAAAAAGCTTATAATCTAATTTCAACAAGTGGAGGATGAAAATAGGTAATTTTAATATATAGCAATAAAAGTATTGATTATAGTATATCCAAGGTCATATAATTGCATGAGAAGACAGTCAACCTAGCTGGGGGAGTGTCTTCTTACATAAAGTGACAGCTTAGTTTTGAAAGAGGAATGAGAGTTCACAGGTAATAATTTAGGTCCAGCAGGAGGCAGGTCCAGAGTCAAGAAATACCACATTATGTGCTCAAACTATCAGCCATTTGGTAATTCTGGGGCGGTCAATTTCAAAGCAGGGAGCAATAGGAGACAGGCTAAAGACGCAGTCTGGGTCATATTAGGGAGCTTTGTCTGACTTAAACTGTAGCTGAGGATGTCACAGAAAGGCCAGAAATAATACCAGAAGATTTGTCACTGCTTTTTGAGAGGGGAGTAGGAATTGGGTATGGAGCTTGAAGAAACCACTGAAGGTTGAAATATATATGTTCCAGTGTATTGTCCTCGTACACTATGCGTTTCACAATATATCAAGTCAAACTCCCAATCTTTGTTGCAGTTCATTTAGCTCTACGAATCCTAAAACCTGAGAAACAGATTTGATGTCAGGCCTAAACTAAGATAAATCTCTTTTGAATTAGCCAATTGGTCACCACAGCAATGCTGTTTATGTTGAGATTATTCCTACCAAATGTTATTTGAAGCTTCCTCAAGACATCAAAATATAACCAGGAGGGACAGAAAGTGCAAGCGCGGGTTCTCAAGTCATGTCGTCTACACCCGCGGGGGCTGCATCTCGAGTTCTCAGAGCCGCCAATGCGCATTAAGCGACCCCGACAACTAGGCCCGCGCTTACGGCTGGGGCTGCGGTAGAGCCCGGCCACGGTGACCCCAATTTTGGATTTACCGCTTGGGGGAAGAGGGGGAGGAGAGGAGTCTGTATTTAGCTGGCAACTGTTTGGGGGGACGCCAGACGCCATGTTGTGGCAAATAACCAATAACGTCAAGTATGAAGAGGACTGCGAGAATCGCCGCGACGCGAGCAGAAATGGGCACCTGGGCCTCCCTCACCTCTGCGCGGGGCAGCCTCTGCACAGTCCCGCACCATCCTTCTCCCATACTGGAGTGGCCGAAGAGCAGCCTCCCCCCAGCGCCACCCCCTCACCAGCAGCTGGCTCGCTCGCGGTCAGCTCCTGGGCTAAGCGTGCGCTGCCGCCATCTACGCGCGGCACTGGCCAGCACCCCCTGGCGCCCGCAGCGGACCTGGCGGGCCGCCGGAGCCCGCAGGAAGCCGGCGTGCACTTGCGTCGCGGGCGCCCGCTGCCGCCTCTCTAGGGACCGGCAGGGGGCGCCGTGGGTTCCCGCAGCGAGGTCTAGGACGCCGTGACCTGCGGCTGCCCTTCGTGCATGCCAGGCACGCCGGGAGCCTGGCGGAGATGGGGCTGCTGCGACCTGGCGCCCCAGGGGGACCACGTGCAGGATGTCGACGGCCCGCGTGGTGCTTTTGCATCAGACTTATTCGCGAAGGTCCTGTTTCAATAACCAAGAACCCCTTGAGTCTCCCCGGTCAGAAGGAGCTTGAGGACTCCCAGCGAGGTCTTCTGCTCAGCCCCAGGAAGATTGTTCCTCCTCAGCTCCACGTCTAAATATAAGGTGACAGTTGCTGAAGTATAGAGGCTACTGTCACCGCCTGAATGTTTAAATGCCTCATGACTGGGAGGTGTTCTCAGAAGAACCAAATCTATAAACAGAGGCCTGTCCTTGTGGGACAAATTGGACAAGATTTCTGGGAACGGAAAGCTGCACACTTGACCCTCCTGCTCTCCTTATGGAAGGTGAAGCTGTTCATTCGGCTTCGTGACTTTGCATATGTCTGTGAAGCAGAAGTTCCTAGTAAACCGCTAGCCAAATATTTAACCAGACCACATCTAGGAGGACAGAATGAGATGGCAACTCAGAAGGCCGCACAGCAAGTGTGTAAAAAATTCACAGACCATCTCAAGACCGAACACCCAAAAGGAACAACAGGCCCACCTCGGTCTTGGAGACCATTCAGAACTGCTTGTCTCTTTTCGGCTTGATTACCCACGGTTTGGGCAGCAGTACGTAAAGGAAGCCCTGATGGTAATAGACAAATCTCGCATGAACCCCTGAGGCCAGAGGCCGGCTGATTCGAACCAAACCCTGGAGACAATGGTGAACAAAGGACAGAAGAGTCCAGAAAGAGCAGGACTCGACTATAAAACTATTCTCCACCCAGACTGGACTGGGAAAAGCCCTCTTGCCTGGGGACTGAGTTTGTTACCTAATTGACTACTAAATAGGCCACTGTAGACTTCTGAATTGGCAGTGATTTTTACAAGCCCTTCTGGATTCTTTGTTTTCCTAGAGCTGAAGTATCTCCTAACTTTGGACAAGTATCAGAAGGTGACAAGCACTGGTTCTTTACTCGTTTAAACTATTTATTTATTTGTTTGTTTGTTTGTTTATTTATTTATTGAACCCTGTTCTTCCCTTCTCTGAAAGTGGTGCTAAAAGTTTTAGGACCTATTAGATAAATTTCCTGAGCAACAAGAACCACACACTTCACTGCTGAAATTGCAAATTGATGCAGTCCGGATCAACAATCACTTTTTTTTTCCTTTTCCATTATTAGGACAATGGCTGGTTTTTTTGTGTCCACTAAGTATTTTTCTTAAAAAGTGTTTAGCTTGTTCAGATACCAAATCCTTAACAGTTGGAGGAGGCAAAGTTTCTATCTGCTTAACCGCTAGTGAATAGTTGGCATTTGCACACTTGTAAACTCCTTGTTCAAAGGGGGCTTTCAGGTTTTAAACTTATAGGAACAAAACCTGCAGATTTTATGTTTTGCTTTGTTTTGTTTTGTTTTATAACCTTTAAAAATTTAACTTCTCAAGTGGGAAACTCTTTGAAATGATATATACCTTTAAGGTACTGAAGCTTTATTTGCATATGTATTGCAGATCTTGGTTTTTAGAGTAAACAGAACTGCCTGTTGACCTCAACTCCCCAGGGAGGCTCTGTATTTTGAAACAGTGTGTTGAGTGTATTCATTTTATTTACGCATAATATAACAGGGTCTGTAAGTACTGGTGAACTTCTGATTTTTTGGAGATGGGATTCCTTTTTAATATGAACTTTTAAAGGTAATGGTTTACCCATAATAAAAAAAATAAATAAAAAAAAAAATAAATAAATAAAGGTAATGGGATAGTCCGTAACACATCTCTAGGTTTCATTCATATGTACAAGGTCTTATGACTTAAGAGGATACTGGGTTCCATTCTTGATGTGGAGGTTTCTATTTAATTGAAGGCCTCTCTTTGTTCACAAAGGAATAACTTCGTGTTTTCCTGTTAGGCTGAATCCTAAAATGAGTGCGCAGTACCATGTGTATGGGTTAGTAAAGGAGAACTCTTTACTGAGTATAAAGCTTGCCAAATTATTCCTGTGTTATTTTTCATGTGGTAAAAAAAAAAAAATCTTTTTTTTTTGATTACTTGTTAAAAAATGTATCTCCCTCCTTAAAATATAGTGATAATTTATTCCAGGAAGTTCAACCTGGCTAACATTTATTTCATCACATCCCATAGAAGTTAATTTAGGGAATAATTTTACTCAGTGGTGGAAATGAAAAATAAAGTACAAAGGCACGAAAATTCAAACCCAATTAGCCAAAAAGCAATTGGTTTACAGTATGGAAATGTCTTAGCAGGAATCCCCGTGGAAATTTTCCCTCCTCCACTGCTTTGAATTAGCCCTTTGGATCCTTTAAACTTAAAATCAGAAGTTTCCTCTTGCCAAAGGTCAGGCCTGGAAAATTTCCCCCTACTCCACAAAACAGAATCCCTTTTGGGATTCCCAAGCTGAAGTTGATTTCCTGAATTTACCAAATGCTTCTTCTCATTACTGTTTTATGTCCTCTAATTAAGGAAAGTTGCCCTTTCCAATGGCATAACTATTCCCAACAAGATCCCACTGCTTCTCTGTGAGAAAGAAGCATGCCAGAAGAATTATTGCTATATATTTCAATACTATATATATATATATATATATATATATATATATTTTTTTTTTTTTTTTTTTAAAGATACTTAGATTACAGAAATGTTACATGAAAGATACAGGGATTTCCATATGCCCTGCTCCCCACACCTCCCACACCCTCCCACATAAGCAACATCCTTCATTAGTGTGGCACATTCATTGCAATTGATAAACACGTCCTGGGGCATTGCCATTGAGCATGGACGATAGTTCACATTGTAGTTTACACTCTCTCCCACACAGTTCTGCAGGCTATGGGAAGATATATAATGGCCTATATCTGTCATTGCAGTGCCATTCAGGACAATTCCCAAATCCCGAAAAAGCCCCCGTATTACACCTGTCTTTCCCTCCCCCTACTCTCAGAACCTCCAGTGGCCACTGCCTCCACATTCCTAGAATCACAACAAGTCTATATTTTCAATACTTTCTTATTTCTGCCAGCTGAACAAAGAAACTTCACTAACATCATCCCCTCAACTCAGTCAGGATTTTATTTCCAAATGTATAACAGGCACTAAGAGAGAACAACCTCCTGATTACTTTGAAGCAAGAGGCTTGCAGGCCAAAGTTTTAAATTACTGTTACTTACTTACCCCTTCTTTCATTGGTTGTAGGGTACATCTCCACAATTGCCCCTAGTTCCTTACCTACCCAAGTAAAAAAATTGTCTTGGAAAATGTCTTAGTTTCCTAGGCTGCTATGACAAATACCACACAATGGGTTGGCTTAACCAATGGAAATTTTTTGGCTCATGGTTTCAGAGGCTAGAAGGCTTGCTTCTTCCCAGGGTCGCTAGCATTCTGGCTGGCCGGCAATCCTTGGGTTCCTTGGATTCCCTGTCACATATCTATCTCTTCTCCTTTCCCTTCTGGGTTCTGTTGACTTCTGGCTCCCAGCTCTTCCCGGTGGCTTTCTCTTATAAGGCCTCCAGTAATGAGCAGAAGACACATCCTCTTTCAATTAGCCACAACTTAACTAAAAATACTTTGAAATGTCCTATTTACCATGGATTCACACCTACAGGAATGGGATTAAGATTAAGAGCATGTCCCCCACCCCCACCCCAGGGAACATAATTCAGCCTATCACAGAATACTTCAGGCTGAAATAAAAGGACACTCAGTAACTTGGACCCATAACAAGAAATAAGAGAACACTGATAAAGGGAATTATTTAGGTAAATATATAGTACTTTGGGCTTGTAAATCCTCAGATTTAATTTAATTAATTGTCCCATTAATGCCCTTTAATAGCTATTTGGTTTGTTTTGGATTTTTTTGTTTTTTCTGGCCAATTTTTTTTTTTTTTTAATTGAGGTGATGTTCACACAACATAAAATTAACTATTTTAAAGTGAACAGTTCTGTAAGATTTAGCACATTCACAAAAGTTGTACAACCACCACCACTATATAGTTCCAAAACATTTCATCACTCCAAAATAAAACCCCATATCCATTAAGAAGTTTTTGCCTGTTCCCTCCTTCCTCCAGTCCCTGCAACCACCAATATGCTTTCTGTCTTTCTGGATTTACCACTTCTGGATATTTCTTTTAAATGGAATCATGCAATAGGTGGCATTTTGTGTCTGATTTCTTTCACTTAGCATAATGTTTTCAAGGTTCATCTGCATTGTAGCATGTATCAGGACTCCATTCCTTTTTATGGCTGAGTAGTGTTCCATTGTGTGTGTGTATGTGTGTATATATATGTGTGTGTGTGTGTACATGTGTGTACACACCACAATTTTGTTTATCTACCCATTTATCTATTGATGGACATTTGGGCTCTTTCCACCTTTTGGCTATTGTGTGTACATGTATTTGTTCAAGTACCTGTTAACTATTTGTTTTTTCCCAGTCCAGGATGCAGCCCTGCATTCTATATTGCATTTAGTTGCCATGTCTCTTTCATCTCTATTAATCAGAAAGAGTTCCTTAGCCTTTCTTCATGTTTCTTGATGATATTTATGAAGAATACAAGCCAGTTATTTTGGAGAAGGCCTCTCAATTTGGGTTTGTCTAATATTTCACCATGATTAGATTTAGGTTATGTGCTTTTGAAGGGCAGGAAAACTATAGAAATGATGTGTCCTCAGTGCATCATTTCCATAGGTATATGAAATTGCTTTGTCATTTTTGGTGAGACTAACATTAATCCTTTATGATGTCTGCCAGGTTTTTTCTCCATTAAAAAGTTACTGTTTTTCCCTTTGTACTTCCTTTGTAGGTAAACACTTTGCAATAATGCAAGCATACCGTTCCTCACCAAATTTTCCACTACAAGTTTTAGCATCCATTGATGATTTTTTAACTCTCTTATCCCTTCTTTATTTATTAATTGGCAGTATGCACTAAGGAAGAGCTTTCCCATATCACTAACTTATTCATTCGTACATTCATTTATATTAATACAAACTCAGGGATCTTATTATATTTATTGGGTTATAATTCAAGTTTGATGCTCAGATTGGCCCAGATTTGGCTAGAGGGAAGTTATTCAATTGGCTACTATGTCCTTTTTATTTTAAAAAATAATTTATATTTTGAAATCATTTTAGATTTACATAAAAGTTGCAAAGATAGTACAGAGTTCATGTATGCCCCTCACCCAGTTTCCCCATCATTAATACCGTATATTACCATGGTACATTGTCAGACTAAGAAACAAACATTGGTACATTACTATTACTCCAGACTTTATTCAGATTTCACCAGTTTTTCCACTAATTCCCTTTTTCTGTTCCAGAATTCAGTTCTGTATACCACATTGCATATAGTCATCATATCCTCTTTAGTGTACTGTACTTTGACAGTTTCTCAGTCTTTCCTAGTTTTTTATGACCTCAACTGTTTTGAGGAGTTATAAGCAGGTATTTTTTAGAATATACTCCATTTGGCATATCTGATGTATGTTTTTTAGTCATAATTAGTCTCAGGTTAAGGCTTGGAGAAGAATACCACAGACATAAAGTCCCCTTGTCATCACATCATAACAGGAGCTATATGATATAAACATGATTTATCACTGGTGGTGTTGACTTTGATCATTTGGTTAAGGTACTATTTGCAGTTTCTCTGCTAGAAAGTTGCTGTACCTTACAGTATAGTAGACCCTTTCTATCTTAGACCATTATGTTAAGCTTGTATCCCACTCTACCTGCATTCTGTCCTCCAGTCATTGGAAGTGAGTCACTAAGACCAGCCCATGCTTGGGGGCAGGAGGATTAAGCTCTATCTGCCGGAGGGTGGAGTATCTGCATATATTATTATTAATTTATAAAAAGATTTTTCTCTTCTCTTCTCTTCCTTTTATTTGTTTGTTTATTCAGTTATTTATTTATATCAGTATAGGCTCATGTCCTGCCTTTGGGAGCTCTTTTAGGTTGGAGCCTGCGTCCCTTTGGCATGCTCCTATGTTTTTGCTTTTGAGTACTTCCTTAGTTCCTAACACTACAAAATTCTTCAGACTCATCTCATATTTTCCTGCTCCATTCGTGGAATCAGTCTTTTTCTCCAAGGAGCCCTGGTTGCTTCTATTGAAGAATGATATTTAGAAAACAAGATCTGGGAGCTTGGTGTGTTCAGTGGTACTGGAGTGTCACTGCTTCTAGATCAGGAGGCTTTCTTTTAAAACATAAATGAGAGAGCCGAATGGTGGTGAGAGATGAAGCTTGAACAGCTATTAGGATTTTGTTGTGCTGATACCAATAACAGACACAGTGATTTACATTCTGGTTCATCTTGGAAAATAAAATAGATCCCACAGACTAATAGATTGGGAGGAAAAGTGAAGGGCGTGCCAGAGTTTGAGAGAAAGAGAAAGGAAGAGAAAACCAAAACTCTGAGGGACAAGCAATGAGTACCATTTGCCCCAGTTTGCTGAGAATAGTCCTGGTATATGCCCCTTGGCTCAATGTAATTATTAATAGTACCCACTTTCACTCTCTAAAGTGTCCCAATTTGTACAATAAATTATCTGGTCACCCTAGAAGCTGACTTGAGAAGTAAGATTTGTGATTGATGAACCACTGATGAGTAAGTTTAGGATGTTTTGCTGTGACAAACAATGTAATCATTCCTTTGCACCTCTTTGTAAACATTTCCATGAAGATTTAAATCACTTTCAGTATTTTTTTGTATGTCAAATGTGTCTCCATTAATGTGTTTCATTTATTTTTTTAATTTTTTTCTTTATTTTTTGTTTCTTTTTTTGTTTTGTTTTGTTTTGTTTCATTTCTTTTTGATGTCTGGCTAGCCACCCTGAGCAAAGGCCCCCAAAGAGTTCAAGAGCCTCCACCTGGGGAAGAAAAAAAAACATTTTTTTCTTAGGTCTGTTACCCTCATCAATTTCAATAGGTGTATAATCTCTGATATTCTTCCACATAGGCCCCTTGGGTATCCTAGGAGTGAATACCACAAGTGGGAAGAAGGAAATTTTCCATCTACTTATCATTTCTCATATTACCCAATCCTCTTTCCACCTGCTTTATACGTCTTGAGGATTTCTTAGTCTACTGCATGTCTTTCTCCACTGCTTGTCCTTAGTGTCCTTTAACTTAGTGTCCTTTAATATCCCATCTTGAAGGATGTAGGAAGAATAAGTTGTAAGCTTAACACAGTGGTCTAGGATTCAGATTTTGAAATTTGGAATTGATGTTTATATAGTTTCTTCATAGATCAAAACTGCAGAGAAAATTGTGCAAGATGATTTGAAAACTCCAGTTGTCCACCCAACAATGAAAAAAAAATTCAAGTATTTACTGGGAATAGCACAATGTAGTGAAAATACATAGTGCTAAGTTTGAAATCAAGGTGAATATTCACTTTTAAATAGGTTTTATGAAGTAATGCTTGCTTTAGGAATTGTGGTCCTAGAAAATGTAATTGACTACAGCAAAAACCACTGTAGTTTGTGAAAGTTTGAGAATGTAACAGTTTGAAATATTTGCACTAAAGAGGGTCTCCTGGTTTCTTTCAAACTAAGTTGCTCCAGCAAGGGTTACTTAAGTGCAAGTAAGCCCAGGTAACATTTTCATATTTCCAGGAACCTCTTGTGCCAAGATCCAGCCCCAAGAGAATTATCAAATATTCATAAAAACTCCCAAAAGTAGGAATTGAGACCAGGAAATAAGACATTTTCACTCTAACAGTGTGTTTCACACCAAAGCTCAGATTCTAAGAGCTGCTGGGGAAACAGGTCTTCAACCCTGGCAAGGTTGCGTTATAAAACTCACAGCCCCCATAGTGGCCTTCCCCATTTCCTGGAGAAAGGAGAGAGGACTTGCCCGGAGGTCAGAATGCAGGTGTGAAACAGCCCTGCTGGAGCGGCCCCCTCAGCCTGGCTTTCTGAGTGGCTGCAAATGTGGGTCAGAGCCAAAATGTGAAAATGTGAGGAGTCGGCCAGAGGTTTCTAAGTGTGTCTCCCTCCCCATCTGGTCAGACCCCACCGTGGAGTGATCTTGCTAATGGTGGGTATCAGAGTCACCTGAGAAGATATTTCATGCTTCATACGCCTGCCCTCACAATTGAGAAAAGTAATTCCAAAGAGGGTTTCATCAAGTTTCTGTTTTCCACTTGGAGTTTGAGGGACACAAGAGCACAGAGTTATGAAATAAGCACTTAGGAGACGTGTTCCTAAATGTAAATTAGGAGACTTGTGTTCTGGTTCCAATACCACGATTAACTTACCAAGTGATTTGAGATACATTGCTTAGCCTTACTGGGACTCAGTTTTCTAATCTGTAAAATGTAGTTTGGAGTAGATAAGTATGGTGTAATGGAAAGTATACAAACTAGGAGTCACCAGTACTGGTTTTAAAACCTAAAGCAAATAACTTAACCTTCCTGTGCCACAGTCTCCTTCCCTCTAAAATGAAGATAGTAATACCTGCACTATCTGTTTTTCAGAGGGTCAAATGAGATAACAGATATGAGAGTTCTTTAAACACTTGTAGGTGATGCATAACATATAGCTTTACTCTAAATTGTTGTTCTTCCATTGTCATCTAAGTTCCCTTTGCATTCTACAACCATGATTTCAAAGACTCTCAAAATGAAATAGTATTACTATTCATGATTCTTCCACAATCAAGCCTATTTAGTCTTCCTTAAAATGGATCTTAGAATAAATGAACTACATACAGCACCAATAGCCACCTCTGCCGTGCTAAAAACAGCTGATGTTTTAGAGATGCCCAGGGTGCAGCCAAACAAACCATTTAAGTCTCAAACTGTCCACAAGGGGCTGTGGTTTTAAAAGCAATTTTTTTCTCATGTTAATCCTCAAGGGATGAATAATATACATAAAAGTACATATGCACTCAACTCAGCCAATGATAGAAATGACCTTAGATCTGGGGATATTCTGCATGTGTTCTTCTTAAAAGCACTGGAAAGTGCCAAGTGGTTTTCATGGATGAAAAGTTTGTGTTCCTGCTTTCAAACTTTAGGAGATGATGGATATGTTCATACATTAATGGTTTCATAGGTGTGTACATATGTCAAAACTTATCAAACTGTGTACTTTAAATATGTACAGTTTATTTTATGACAATTATACCCCAATAATGGTGGTGATGGGTTTTTTTTTTTAAGAAACTGTTTGGGTGTGTCAGCATAGACAAAACACCTTAACGGACTCATTTCAGATGTTAACAGTGGCTTTGGGAATGGAGTGGTTTGATGGGGCATGAGGAGAGCAAAACAGAAAGGAGCTTTGCTTTTTACTTCCATGCACTGTTACCATGGCCATATGTTGCTTTATAATTTAAAGCTGAATTTTTTTTAAGCTCAATCTTATTTTAATAGAGTACTTTCCAATTGTATGGATTGCTGAAAGGGAATGGGACATAGAGAAAGTCATTTTGCTAGAGAGTAGGAAAGGGAGGGGAAGACTGTACCACAGTGAACCACTTTGGGAAGGGCAGCCCAGGTCAGTGGCTTCAGAAGGTGGCTTTGAACATCCAGGAATATCCTGAAGAATTTCTCCAAAGCAACTTTAGGAAGAACCCAAGAGCCAAACTTCTAGATAGATTCTACCACTAACTATTGATTTAACTCCTAGGTGGGTCTAGGCTGGTCCCAGGAATCTGCATAGAATTCTCAAAGTGATTCTTTGTCCCACTAGTTTGGGAGCCACTGCCTTAGATGGTATCAAAAGTCCTTTTAAGTCTAGAATTTTAATGCTCAGTTTTGCTTAGAAGAAAAATTGTCCAGTAGGTGGAGCTGCTTTTTCTGAAACTGTATTGAGAAGCCATCCCCAAAAAGCAACTGCATCTTTTCTATAAAATGAAAGTTTGAAGAATGTAGTTAAGGCTAGGATGTGGCGCACTTTGACTGCCAATCAAAGAAGTTTGAGTTTACTGTCTGTTCAATATAGGTCAACCCATGCTATGAGAAGGAGAAAGAAATGATGAAAAGCATTTACTGGAAATTTTAATTTGTTTGAAAATTGTAGTATGGGTTGTAAAGGACAGTGACCTGTCCAAGAGTGAAAAGAGAGAAGATCCTTGAACTTCCAGAATCTACAGACAAGTAATAAAATGACAACCACTATCATCAACAATAATAATAATTCTTATAGTGCCGCTACTCTGTGCAAAGCACTGTTCTTTGCACCTTACATAATGCTAACTATTTAATCCACATAACAACCCTATGAGAAGGAATTAGTATCCCAATTTACAGAAGGGTAACTCTCCCAGACTCACCAGCTTATACGGGGTAGTCTTATCAACTACCTTAAAATGACTTCATGTTTTCAAACCTCAGTGACTAATAATAATAATAATAATAATAATAATACCACCATGGCAGAAAGAGAGCAATCAGGAGATGGATGATTTGGGAAAAAGGATAAGATGATGAGGCCAAACTTACCTTCAATGAATTTAAGTTGGGGATACCATTTAAACCACCGAGGTCATGCTATCTCACTGAACACCAGATTCCCTTTATAATTTTTCTAAATAGTTATTATAAACTCTAAAATAGTAGATAGGATCACATTCTCCTAAGATCCCATCATTTCCCCACAACCAAGATCTTCCTTGTTTGTCAGAATTAAAGACAAGCTAAGTTTCCTTCACTGCCTCCTCTATGTATGAGACAGAGAGAGAGAAGATGGATTACTGGCTCCATCTCTGCTCCCCCACCTGCCCCATTTTTACCATAGCCACATCCTGGCTTCTCATAGCAAAAAAAGCAATTAGGAGCAGCAATTTTGAGAAGGAGTTTTGATGTTGGAGTTTTGAGTTGGAGAGAAGGCCACAGGAGAAGAGAAGTGAGCCGTTCGCCTGCTAGTCTACAGCTAACCTTGTGGAGGAACCAGAGGAGCTAAGCCCAGAGAGAAACACAGCCCCGGGAAGAAAGGAACCCAAGAAGCCTGAACCCTGGCAAATGTCGGCAGCTGTCTTGCTCCAACACGTGGCAATGGACTTTGACAAGAGAAGAAACTTAACACTTTATGGCCGGGTATCTGTGGACTTCTACCCCAAATAAATACCCTTTATAAAGACCAAAAAAAAAAAAAAAAAAAGCAATTAGAAGGCAAAGAGGATAGAAGTCACTTATAATATATGTATAATAAATAAAAAGTATTTATTCTTTGGGTAAAAAATATGTTTTGTTGTTCTTTATTTGTGATTTTCATTGCAAAATGTTTAAATCGCTTTGCTTTGTGACGGCTAGAACCTCTAGTTGTGACAATACATTGACGAAGATTTGAGGTGGAGTGAATTGTAGGAACTTGATAGTAAGAGAAGAATTGAACTGTACCATCAAACTATGTGCAAATTGTTGAAATGCTCCTAACTGAAGACTCTAGGGATCACTAGACTTCCAAGTCTATTTAATTTGAGATATTCCTGCTGAAAAATAATAAATATTATATATACAAATCATATGAATGTGTCATTTCATTCAAACCCATTCTGTTGCCACTTGCTAGCTATATAACCTTGGACAAGACACTTGAAATCTCTTTGGCTCAGTCTCCTTGTGTTTAAAATGGCATTAGTCATACTTCCAGGAAGATAGAGGATTAGAGAGACAAAGGGATCACTTCTATCCCAGGAAAAATAGCAAGAGGACAGGTAGAGACTGGAGGGCTGATCAGGGGCTCAGGGCACCCGGGGAAGGCAAGAAACCACCTAAAAGAGAGGGGCAAAGGAAGAGGGTCTCAGCTGGCTGGGAAAATCCCATGAGTAAAACTGCAGCAACAGCTGACACCCATTCCCCCACCCTCAGAGCAAAGAACAATCTGCAAACTGTAGCAGTTGTGCACTGCAGTGGTTGCGGATTGGGAGTTGCAGGGATCCCTTTTCCCTAAAGAAGGGGAGAGAGAGGGAAACAGCCTACAGCAAATTCAGATTTTGGCCAGCAAACTTGGTCTGCTGCAATGGAAGGGTTGCACACTTCCAGGCCAATTGGGGCCATGACATTGTTTGCAAGAGCTGGCAGGGAGCTAAAGATAATTTGCTTTCTCAAACACTCCCTCCTTACTGCCCTGGGCTGGTTTCTGAGGAGGCAGATGGAGGGAGGGTGTGGCCAGTCAAGGGAGGGGAACAGCTTCTAAGAAAGTCTGTTTATGAGGCTTAGCCAACCCTGAGGAATTGCTTCTGCACCACCCACCATGGAGTTTCACTGAATGCATTCCCCCCAGCATAAGATGATGAGGCCAAAGAGGTCTGAGCTGAGAGGTCTGCCAAAGAGCACCATCTGCTGGCATACCAAAAAAGTGCATGAAAAGTAAAAATTAATATAAGTAAATGAAAGAAGCAATCAAGTACCTTTACTGCCCCCCTTTCCAAGGCACTTTAAAACTGGCCTGCACCCCATTACTGGGTTCTTAGCCCTGGTTTGAGCAGTTAAACTGGGGCAAACCTAAATATCTAGAACAAGTTGAATCAAGAGTCAAAAAGCAGTGGTAGCACAAAGCCACTTAACAGTAAATCCCTAGGCAGTAGAGAGAAACTGAACATCAGAGTAAATTCAGCATCAGAATCAGATGCCTAAACATTAGCAAAAAATTACAAGCCATACCAAGAAAAAGGGAGATATGACTCAAGCAAAGGAACAAATCAAAGCTCCAGATGAGACACAGTATTTAAAGCAACTAATCAATGAGATTCATACAAACTTCCTAAATCAAATCATGGAATTTAAGGACAACATGGTTAAAGAACTAAAAGAAATTAGGAAGACACTAGGTGAGCACAAAGAAAAATCTGAAATCTTGGACAGAAAAATAACAGAGTTTATGGGAATGAAAGACACAATAAGTGAGATTAAAAATACAGTAAAGGCACACAACAACAGATTAGAAATCATGAAAGAAAGAATTAACAATGTAGAAGAGAGAACAGCTGAAATTTAAAAGAAAGAAGAACAGAGAGAGAAAAGAATGGAAAAAAAATGATCCAGGGCTCAGGGAATTGAATGATAGCATGAAGCTCACCAACATATATGTTTTGGGAGTTCCAGAAGAAGAGAAAGGAAAAGGGGCAGAAAGAGTATTTGAAGAAATAATGACCAAAAATTTCCCAACTCTCATGAAAGACATGAATATACATGTCTAGGAAGCACAGCGTACTCTAATTAGAATAAATCCAAATAGACCTGCCCCAAGACACATAATATTCAGAATGCCAAATGCCAAAGACAAAGAATTCTGAAACAGAAGGAAAGAAGTGAAGCATCACATACAAAGGATGTCCAATAAGACTTAATGTGGATTTCTCTTCAGAAACCATGGAAGTGAGAAAACAGTGGTATGATATAATTAAGGAGCTGAAAGAAAAAAACTGCTAGCCAAGAATTCTTTATCCAGAAAAACTGTCCTTCAAATATGACAGTGAGTTTTCAATATTCATAGATAAACAGAAACTAAGAAAGTTTGTAAATAAGAATCCAGCTCTACAAGAAACACTAAAGGGAGTTCTGCAGCCAGAAAAGATAAGACAAGAGAGAGAGGTTTGGAAGAGAGTGTAGAAGTGAAGTCTATCAGAAAGGGTAACCAAAAGAGTAAAAAGATAGACAAAAATAAGATATAACATATGAAAGCCAAAAGATAAAATGGTTGAGGTAAGTTATGCCTTTACAGTAATAAATTTAAAAGTTAATGGATTGAACTCCCCAAACAAAAGACATAGGCTGACAGAATGATAAGAAAACATGAGCCATCCATATGCTGTCTGCAGGAGATTCACTTTAGACCCAAGGATGCAAATAGACTGGAGTGAAAGGGTGGAAAAAGTTATTTCACACAGCTAGTAATGAAAAGAGAACAGGGATAGCAATACTGGTGTCAGACAAAACAGACTTTAAATGAAAAAAAGGTGATAAGAGATGCAGAAGGCCATTATATATTAGTAAAAGGGATAATCCACCAGGGAGGAATAATGTCATAAATATCTATGCAGCTAACCAGGTTGTCCCAAAATACAAGAGGCAAACTCTGGCAAAACTGAAAGGAGAAAGAGACATCTCTACAATAATAGTTAGAGACTTCAACAGGTGTGTTCAACTGTGTGAGGTGTGCTCACATCAATACATAGAATAACTAGACAAAAGATCAGCAAGGAAACAGAGAACTTCTACAATATGATAAACAATCTGGACACGACAGACATATACAGAACATTACACCCCAAATCAGCAGGTTATACATTCCTCTCAAGTACTCATGGATCTTTCTCCAGGATAGACCACATATTGGGCCACCACACAGTTCTCAGTAAATTTTAAAAGATCAAAATTATACAATCATAATGGAATGAAGCTGGAAATCAATAATAGATGGGAAAGAGGAAATTTTGCAAATATATGGAGGTTAGACAATACACTACTAAACAATCAGTGGATCAAAGAAAAAAATGCAAGAGAAATTAGTAGATATCTAGAGAAAAATGAAAACAAGAACACAACTTACCAAAACTTATGGGATACAGCAAAGGCAGTCCTGAGAGGGAAATTTATAGGCCAATATGCCTATATTTAAAAAGAAGAAAGAGCTAAAATGAAAGAACTAACTGAAATACTGGAGAAACTAGAAAAAGAAAAGTAAACCAATCCCAAAGCAAGCAGAAGAAAGAAATAACAAAGATTAGAACAGAAATAAATGAAATTGAAAACCAAAAAAAAAAAAGAAATCAACAAAACCAAAATTTGGGTCTTTGAGATTCATAAAATTGACAAACCCTTAACAAGACAAACAAACTAAAAAAATAAAATCAGGAATTAAAGGGGGGACTTTACGACTGACCCTACAGAAATAAAAGGATCATAAGAGGATATTATGAGAAACTGTTTGCCAACAAATTAGACTACTTAGATGAAATGGACAAATTCCTAGAAATGCACTAACAACCTACATTGACTCTACAAGAAATACAGGAACTCAACAAACCAATCACAAAGAGATTAAATCGGTCATCAAAAAAATCTTCCAACAAAAAAAAAGCCCAGGACCAGAAGACTTCACAGGAATTCTACCTAACATTTCAAGAATAATTAATACCAATCCTGTTTAAATTCCTCCAAAAAAATTGAAAAGGAGGAAAATCACCCAAGACATTTCATGAAGCCAACATCACCCTAATACCAAAGTCAGATAAAGATACTACAAGAAAAGAAAATTACAGACCAATCTCTCTAATGAACATAGATGCAAAAATTCTCAACAAATGCTTGTAAATTGAATCCAACAACATAATAAAAGAATTCTACACCACAAGCAAGTGGGTTTTATTCCTGGTATGCAAGGGTGGTTCAACATAAGAAAATCAATTAATGTAATACACCACATTATCTTGTCGAAGGAAATAAATCACATGATCATCTTGATTGATCAAAAAAAAAGGCATTTGACAAAATCCAGCATCCTTTCTTGATAAAAACATTTCAAAAGATAGATATAGAAGGAAAGTTCCTCAATATAATAAAGGGCATATATGGAAATCCCACAGCCAACACCATACTCAATGGGGAGAGGTTGAAAGCTTTCTATCTAAGATCAGAAACAAGACAAGGATGCCCACTGTCACCACTGTTATTCAATATTGTGCTAGAAGTTCTAGCTAGCGTGATTAGGCAAGAAAAAGAAATAAAAGGCATCCAAATTAGAAAGGAGGAAGTAAAACTCTCACTGTTTGCATAGGACATGATCCTATATTTAGAAAATCCCAAAATATCTACAACAAAGTTATTAGAACTAATAAATGAGTACAAGAAATTGGCAGGATATACGATCACCATGGAAAAATCAGTAACATTTCTATACACTAGTAGTGAGCAAGCTGAGAAGGAAATCAAGAAAAAATTCCATTTATAATAGCAGCAAAAAGACTCAAATAACTAGGAATTAATTTAACCACTACTGTAAAGGATATGAATTCAGAAAACTACAAAACATTGCTAAAAAAAAAAAAAAATGGAAGGACTTTCTGTGTTCATGGATTAGAAGACTAAACATCATGAAGATGTCAATCCTACCCAAATTGATTTATAAATTCAATGCAATACCAATCAAAATTCCAACAGCCTACTTTACGGAAATAGAAAAGGCAATTACCAAATTTCTTTGGAAATTAAATGGGTCCTGAATAGCCAAAAACACCCTAAAAAGAAGAGCAAAGTTGGAGGACTCATGCTTCCTGACATTGAAGTGTATTATAAAGCTACAGTGCTCAAAACAGCGTGGTATTGGCATAAAGATAGACACAATGATCAATGGAATTGAAATGAGTTCAGAAATAGACCCTCACCTCTATGGTCAACTGACTTTTGATAAGCCTACTAAGTCTACTTTTCTGGGACAGAACAGTCTCTTCAACAAATGGTGCTGGGAGAATTGGATATCCATAACCAAAAGAATGAAAGAGGACCCCTATCACACTCCCTATACAAGAATCAACTCAAAATGGATCAAAGACCTAAACATAAAAGCCAGAATCATAAAACTCCTAGAAGATATTGTAGGGGAACATCTACAAGGCCTTGTGGTAGGTGGGGATCTCTTAAACCTTACACCCAAAGCACAAGCAACAAAAGAAAAAATAGATAAATAGGACCTCCTCAAAATTAAGAATTTCTGCACCTCAGAGAACTTGGTGAAGAGGATAAAAAGGCAGCCTACTCAATGGGAAAAAGTATTTGGAAATCACACTTCTGCCAAGGGTCTAATATATAAAGAGATCCTAACATCTCAACAATAAGAAGACAAATGACCCAATTAAAAAATGGGCAAAAGACCTGAATAGACATTTTTCTAAAAAAGAAATACAAATGGTGGGAAAAAAACAAAAACATATGGTTATTAGAGAAATGTAAATCAAAACAACAATGAGATATCATCTTATACCCATTAGATTTTTTTTTGGAGTATTGAAAATGCTCTAAAAAAGAAAATTTTCTAATATTGATTAAAGTGATGAATGCATAACTGTGATTATACCAAATGCCATTGATTGTACACTTTAGATAACTATATGGTTTATGAACAAAAGGAAAAAAAATAGGGTAGTTTGGGAGAAAAATACACCAAATTAAGATATGGACTATAGTTAATAGTAATACTTTGACAATGCTCTTTCATAATTTGATACAAATGTTTCACAACAGTGCAAAGTATTTGTGGTGGGGTTATTTATAGGAGCCGTGTATGATATTATGCATGTTTCTTTTGTAAATTCACAACTTTTACTATACACTTATTGTTTATGTATGTTCATGTATGAACAATATACTTCAATAAATATAAATTGTTTTTAAAATGGAAAAAAAATGGCATTACTCACCTTGTACGACAGTTGAGAGAAGTAAATTAATTAATGCATGGAAGCATTGAGCAATATGTGCTCAATAAATTTTAGCTCTTATAGTACTACATATTATCATGTGTGAATCACATAGCAACCTTATAAGGTAGGCAGGGTACACATTATTTTCATTTTGCAACTGAATTTCAGAAAGGTTAAGAGGCTTGCAGAGAATCATACAGCTAGTAAGTATGTCAGAGAACTAGAAAAAAGCACCTGACACATAGTTGGTGCTCAATCAACATTTGCTGCTGCTGCCCATTCCGTTTTGCCAATATAAGGTTTCTATCCCAGGTTTTCTGACTCCAGGCCCAAATTGCCCCTCCCTCCCTCCCTCCCTTTCTTCCTTCCTCCCTTCCTTCCTTCCTTTCCTTCACTTAGTGGATAGCAATATTGTTTAGAACTGAAGTTCTAGATAGATCTTATATATGACACCATTATTTATAAAGCACTTAAGTTTTCCAAGTCTTATTAAAGCAAAATAAAGCATATCAGGACCAGAGCTTTAAAGAATCAGCAAAAGTTATACTTAAACCTTTGATGAATTTTGTTTTCATTTTTTATTGGGAGGCAATGCATACTTTTTCTCTGTACTTTCAGATGCAGACCAGAAACATCAGCACTAATGACTGCATGGTTAGTTTTCTTTTTCAAAAAAATTGTATACCTTTGACATTGATTATCCTTTGGTGTATTGATGGGGTTCAGAGAAATAACATCTTGGGATGAGGAAAGTGTGGAAGAAAGAGGAGATGGGAAGAAAGCTAAATACATTTAAAATGGATTCAAGGCATGTTTACACCTTTTAATAAATTTGAGACGATTTATCCGTCATTGTGATATATTCTATTCTCCTGGGACTCCAATTTTATAAATGTTTGTCCTAAAGTTAGATAGTTTGGGTTTCTGTGAGAATCAAAAGGGAATATGTATTTATATGAATTTTATTTTTAACTTCAAATTATTAGAAGCATAAAATCCTTGCTACAATAATTATTTAAATAAACATAGAAATACTTTGGCAAACTTCTTTATAAAAATTAGTGCCATATTAAAATATCCATATTAGGCTTCCAAATAACAAGGAAAAATAGGTATTTATGATTCACTATGTACTCAGGAAATACAATGTGACTCAGATCTTTGAAATTCTTTGTAATGGGGTTTTAATATATATTTTTAAATCAATGCACAAATTAGTCTTTTACACAAAGTATAATTTGGATTTAAGATTAATTTCAGCAATACATTTTTTCCTTCAACTTGCCAATTTTTTTTTTAGATTTTATTTTATTTATTTATTTATTCTGCCCTTGCTGTTTGTGCTGTGTCCATTTGCCATGCGTTTTTCTGTCTGCTTGTATCCCTTTGTTCCTGCCTTTACCAGGAGGTCCCGGGAATCAAACCCAGGGCCTCCCACGTGGTAAACAGGAGCCCAACCACTTGAGCCACATATGCCTCCCAACTTGCCAATTTTTATAGAAAAATAAGTCTACATTTTCCACTTTCTACGCATTTTTAAATGCTATACAAAATGGCCCAAAATGCAGCACAAGTGTGTGCTCTTTCTGTAAGGGCAGTAGAGAAGTGGGAGGATCCATTTGTCTGCACTTTTCCACAAATCAACCAAAAAGTAAACCCAGACATGCTAGCATAATTATAGTTACCAGAGCAGTCATTTTTTTAACCTAGCATTCAGCAAAAAATGAAAAAATAATCTTCCCCTCTGTTTCTAGGCAACCTCAAAAGCCACCCTCATGAACACAGAAGGTCTCCCAGCCAACAATGCAAGTGTTCCTTTCTGCTCTCCCACAGGAGGTTTCAGAGGCAATTATGCACTCTCCTCCATTGACATGTTCCTTAATGGGGACTGACTGCGGAAATGGGTGATCTCAAGAAACAAAGGCTGGGTTTTCAGACTGCATTCCTCTAAGCACCAATAACTACAGGCACTTACTCTTCAAATAGGCTCAACCATTACATGTTTTTTGTGTGTGTAGGAGGCTCTTAGTTGATAGGTTGCTCTTTGAAAATATTTGAGAGTCATCAAACAAAAAGAAAAACACAAGAATTATGTTCTGTTCATCTGTCCATTCCACGTGGGTATACCAGCTTTACTCCTCCTTGCCTACTTTCAGGGAATATTTTAAGCTGAGTAAACTTGCCAGACTGTATCTCCCAGGTAATTCCATTTCAGCAGCTTTTATGGGGCTGTTATCATGAGGGAGTCTCACACCTAAGGTCAATGAGTCTGTCTGTTATTACCCTCAGTATTTGCTTTGGCAAACCTTGGTTGTGGGACTGATTTGTTACATATAATCAAAATATGTTATATCTGTATCAAGCAAGGCTGAATTCACTATTCACAAAGATCATAAATACTCTAAGTTCTGAGAAGGCAGGAACTCAAACTCATAGCCCCTTGATGCCTGCACCCCACCAGTACTCAAACAGCGATCTTCACATAATAGAGACTCAGTAAATGTGCCATAAAAGAGTCAATGCATCAGTTTATATTTTTAATTGAAAGAAAGTACTCATGTATTTTCATTTTATATGTTTAATAAACGCATAATCTTACACAGTAAATCCTGCTTTGTGATGGGCTCTCACACATTGTGCATATTCCTGCTCTAAGATTTTTAAAAATCTGTAACGTTAATCATAGGTAGGTATGTATGGGTGAGTCACATTAGCATCAGAAAGTCTATGACTACAAGGAGAGGAAAATCAGTATCTGCTATTGAGTAAGAAGAAAGAAGAGGAGCTCAAGACATGTGGAGGGCAGATAACAAATTGACTTTTGTATCAAATTAACCTAGGATTGAATCCCAGTTCCACCTGAATTGACTGTGTGCTTGGAGAAGGTTAATCTCATTGACCCTCAGTTTCTACAAATGTAGAATTGAAAATAATAATGCTTAATTTACAGAGACAGTGTGACGATTAATTGAGGACACATGGGAAAGCATCTGGCACATGGCCTGACATAGAGAGTCCTCAGAAAGGTCCAGTTCCCTGATAGTGAAAAGTTGCTGGTTGTGGGGGCAGGTAATAGTCAAAGGCCACAACATAACAGGCATATTTGCTTTTAAAATATGTGTAAATTCAAAGGGTACATTTAATATCAGATTTTTACTGCTCATTATTCATATTGCAATTTGAATAATCCGCCAATCTTCAATTCTGGACAGCTTGTTAAACCCTTCCTTTCCCTGCCCACCAGCAACAAAGCCCAGCACCAAGGAGGCAAATCTTCCGAGGCCATGATTGTATGCACAGTTCTCCAGGTAATAAGCTCAGTGTGCTCTGTGAATCTTGTCTCAGCACCTGGTAACCCCTCCCTCCAAGGTTCTCTATCTATTGTGGTCGTGCCTATTGCTCTGAGCACACCTCAGCCCCTGCTGGGCATTGCCACCCCAGAACACACCTTCCACCTAGTACCAGACCTCTTACCCCTCCCCTATTCCCTTTCCTTCTAGCCTATGGAATCCTTGTTTGGGAAACCAAAATCTCCTCATACATCCTCTACATTTTCTTCAAAGATTCCCTTTATTTCCAGAGACTTGGTCTATTGCCTGGTCTTAGGCTCAGTTGATCTCAAAATCACAAATGTAATACTTCTGAGTCCTAATCAGAGTTCATCAAAATGTCCCAATTCAACATGGCCCAGGAAATAGAGATAAGTAGGCTGTTCATCTTTCTGGTTATCAGTTTCCTTCTTAAACTTTTAACATGTAATGAAAGCCACTTTTTTTAACAGTTCTCAAAACAATGGGATTCAAATCCAAGCCCATATATCAATCAGATATAGGTAATCTCTATTGATCTGTTTTACCGTATGTTTTAGTTTTTATACTGCTCAGGCAAATACCATGAATTGGGTTGGGTTAAACAGTGGGGATTTGTTAGCTCACTGTTGGCAGCTGGGAAAAAAGTCCAAATTAAGGCATCATCAGGGTGATGCTTTCTCTCCAAAGACTGGCATTCCAGGACTGGCTGCCAGAAAACCTTGGTCCTTAATTTTTCACATGGCGAGGCAATGTGGTGGCATCTCCTCATCTCTCCCTTCTCTTCCAGTTTCCATTGGTGTTCAGCTTCTGGCTGCTCCCTCTGTGGCTTCTCTCTGTGTCTAAATTTCATTCTGTTTATAAAGAACTCCAGTAACAGGGTTAAGACCCATCCTGACTGAGGTGGGGCATACCTTAACTGAAGTAGCCTCATCAAAAGGTCCTATTTATGGGTTCACACCCACAGGAATGGATGAGGTTTAAGCACATGTTTTTCTGGGATACATATTACTTCAAACCACCATACTATACATTCATTTATCCAGAAAATATTTATTAATCATTTATGAAACAGAATTACAAATTTATCTCATTCTACCATTTGAGTGTGCAAATAAAATGTTTAAGAACACCGGCTCTGGTTTCAAACTACCAGGTTTTAAATTCTAGTTTTACCATTTACTAGCTGTGTGACCTTGGCAAAATTTCTTAACTTCTCTGTGCCTTAATCTTCTCATAAGAAAAATAAGGCAGCAATAGTACCTCTTTCACAGTGTTATTGCAATTATTAAATTTAGCACATGCCTGATACATATTAAGTGTTTAGTAAATATTAGTTAGCATCATTATTATTTTATTTATAATGATTCCCCTTATACTGGTTAACTAGCTCAAAAAGATTTGTAAACTTCTTTTCTCTCTGTTCTCTCTGTTGCACCTCTGCCTCACCAGGAGAACAAATACAGGCTGGCCTGCTGACAAGACAAGGAGGGCATAACCATCTAAAGTAGTTCTCCCATCTCAAGACCTGGATATATGAGAGAGCCCAGCCAAAATCAACAAAGTGATCTCACACTGACTCTGAGCTGACCCTTTAGATTCATGGGCCCTGCTGAGCTCACCTCAAATCAACAGAACCAGCAGAACCACAGAGATGGGAGCAAAAATAAATGCTCATTGGGAGGTTGTATGGTAATTTGCTATGCAGCATTGTTGTGGCAATAGAAATCTGATTCAGAAAGTAGTGACAGAAATATAACATTGTCACAACCAAAATCTAAAATATGTGACATTGGTTTTGGGACTCTACATCAAGAATAAGCTAGAGAAAATAAAAAGAAAGAAAAAAAAAAGAGCTAGCAGTGACAAAACTTCTACAACAGTCTGGAAGAAAAAATGGCAACCTGTGTTGTGTAGTGATAAAACAATTGGCAAAATTGTCCTTTACAGCCACTTGGAAAGTAAGAAAAACTTCTGCCCTTGAACAAGATAATTTCCAGGCAAAATGTTCAGTGTCGGTTGTATAAAATATTGTGAGAAAAAAATGGGCTAAAGAAAAATCTAGTTGATTTCAAGCATGATTTGGAGGAAATTGGAGAAGCCAGAACTTGCTGAGGTGCAAAATAAAAGATTCTCATCTATAGCCTCCCCAACTGGTAAAAGATTCTCAAAGTAAAATAAGGCCTAAGAACAAAGATCAAATCAAAGATGCAGCTGCAAGAACCTTTGATAAGACCATTGAAAGAATTAAGACAATGCCTAGCTGTAAGCTTAAAAAAAAAAAAAAATACAATGCCTTCTAGATCCTCTGAAATAGACAAAATAGTTTCTAAAAGTCTTAAGGACATTGTCCCACAGATGCTTAATCCCAAAGTAGAAATAAATAAATATAAAGAGACACATTTCAAAAATAATTGTGAATGTGACTTTTGTTGAGTGGAGTGTACTTGAGTCATATTCATAGGAATCCAACATTTTTAAAGGAGTTGTATTGGGTAAATTACCACCAGCCTGAACTAAAACAGAAGGAGACTGTTCAAAATGAAAAAAAAAAAAAAAAGGTCTCTGGAAAACAACTTTTGAAGATAGGTTGAAAAAAATTACTCAAAGTACATATTTTCCACTGCCCTCTTGAGAAGTGGATATAAAAGGAAGAATGTCTCAGAGGGCAGAGCCAAAGGTCCCAAGGGTACAGTCAAGAGACATAAAAAACAGTGGTTCTCCAGGGAATCACTGCAAAGAGCAGAGGCAAGGCCTAATCAAGTAACACACCCTACTCCAAAAGGATCTGTAAACATTTTTCCAGTGAGACTTTCAATATTGTCATGAAGCAGTGGCTGCTATGTGCCTCACATTCTTCCCGTTTATGAGTGGAAGTGTTTGTTGCATATCCTGTCTTTATTTCACCATTGTATGTTGTGTGTATGGGGGAAAGATAACATGTCTTTTTATCCAAAGGTCTTCAGATAAAAAGGAGATGCATCCAAGAAACCACCATCAGACCTGATGTAAATCATGAGATTCTGGATTTTGAATCTGATGCTGTGGTTGGATGAGACTTTGAGGGACCCTGAAAGGAAAAGAATGTATTTTGTGTATGACAATTACATGAATAATTATTACCATGTGGCATACAATGATTGCAAAATCAGCCCCAATTCTCCACCCTTTCCTGTATTTACACCTTTTGCTTTGAGGACTTTGAGGATTATCCCATCATGAAATATAGTTTACTTCCACAACTGTTGAAACTAGGATAGTTTTGTGGCTTGTTTTGGCCAATAGAATGCAGGGAAAGTGACATATGCCTGTTCTGAGTCAGCCTCAAGAGGACTTCCACAATACCACTCTCTTTTGCAACTCTGCTTTGCCATGTGAATAATCCAAGGGTGGCCTTCTAGAGGATTGGGGACCATGTTGAGCAGAACCAAGTCACCCCCATTTTTTTGTGTGTGAGGTCCCAGGCCAGGGACCTCGTATGTGGAAAGCTGGCCCTCAACAACTAAGTCACATTGGCTCCCCTGAGTTGTTTTTTTCATTTGTTTGCTTGTTGTTTGTTTTGTTTTTAGGAGGCACCAGGGACCAAACCCAGGACCTCCCATGTGGGAAGCAGGCACTCAACCATTTGAGCCACATCTGCTCCCCTGAGGCCACATATATAGAGAGAGCCCAGCTAAGACCATTAAATCTACTTAGCTGATCTGATGCTGACTCTCAATTCATAAATAAGTGCCACAGTGAGCTCAGATCATCAGAACCATCAAGCCAACCATGGATGTGTTAGCAAAAATAAGTGCTTATTTTTGTGTGCCAATAAAGTTTTGTGGTTGTTTGTTATGCAGCATTATTGTGGAAATGGATAATCAATACATAGGTTAAAATTCATCAGCAGAAATGAGGAGGGCATGTATGGAAGTAGAACTTCAAGGTGTTATACTGGAGTGGGTAAGGGATAAATCTGGTTAGGAAATAATTCAATGACATGGGTCACTCACCTGTTATTCAGGATTTAAGTTTCTGGCAAGGACAACTAAAGTTGGTCCTAATAGTTTGCTAGAATGGCTCCTTAAAGACTGATTTTGACAATAGCCTACAGTAAATGAAGTTGAAATGTGAGAGCTTTTTTGACATAGTATTAAAAAAAGGGAATAGAAGGTTCAGAGAAGTGAAAAATGTTATGTAGATCTGAGAATCCACCACATTTCCATGTTCTCTTGGAGAGCCCAGAAGACACCTCTTTTGCTGAGACAATAAGGAATCTACTGGTGAGAAGCTCAGCAGTGACTCTTCAGGCTACAGTTGGTAGTAGAAGATAATGACATGCAACTAGATCATCAATGGAGATGATGGGATCCTAGGTAACAACACTTAACTTTCTAAACAAGCTAAGAGTAGCAATAGGGTGCCATAAGGCCCAGGGACTTAGGGTGAAGATAATAGATAATGGTAACAAATCACAGTTGTTCATACAGTTCACAGACTGAGAACCCATCGATTGAGGGGAAAGTCAGATCCCTTGTGAACAACCCTGGTAATACCACTGCACGTTTACATAGTAAATATTCACCTAATTCTTCTCCCAAAGACACCTTCAGTCATTTGTTGGAATAACCACACTGAGGAAAGGGGAAGGCCCAGAATTTTTAAGGACTAATAAATAGAGTCTAAACTAGTTTGTTATTAGGTGATTTGACAATTCTGGTCCCTTGGTTATGTGGAGACTTATGGAAGTCAAATAATAAATGGAATTCTGGCCCAAGTCTATCCTACAATGGGTCCAATGAGGCTATGGACTTGGCACCTTGTAGAACCCTCACACTAGTTCCCTGACATACAGTAAGGGTCATTATGGTAGGAAGAACAAAGTGAAAGCCCCTGAAACTGGAGGAACACCAAATAGTATCATCACCAGCATTGTCTTAGTTTGCCAGGCTGCTGTGAAAAAATATCAGACAATGGGTTGGCTTAAATAATAGGAATTTATTGGTTCATGGTTTCAGAGGCCAGAAGTCCAAACCAAGGTATTGGCTAGAAGATTTGCTTCCTCCCGGGGTGGGTGACATTCTGGCTGACTGGCAATCCTTGGGTTCCTTGGCTATCCATCACATGGAAATATCCTCTCTCTTCTGGGTTCCCACTGACTTCTGGCCTTTGGCTCCTCCTCTGGCTTTCTCTGACTATGTCTGAATTTCTTCTGCTTATAAAAGACCCCAGGAATCTGGATCAAGACTCACTATCATTCAGTTGGGCCACACCCTAACCAAAATAACTTTTTCAAATGATCCTATTTCCTACCCACAGGAACATGGATCAAGACCAAGAACATGTCTCAATTGGGGTACATAATTTAATTCACCACAACCATCAAAAACCTAAATGATGCAAGATTGGTAAATCTTATCATACCCCATTCTATGCACCTATGTGACCTCTGCAAAAATGAGATGGATAATGGCAAATAATGGTGGACTACCATAAGCTTAACTAGATGATAACCCAATTTATTGCTGATATGTTGAATGCTGTCTCTTCATAAGAACAATCAACACAGACCTTTGGCATTTGGTATATACCTATTAATTTGATGAATGCTTTCTTACTAGCTATCTGTAGCAAGGATCAAAAGCAGTTTACCTTTGCATAGCAAGAACAAAAGTATACTTTCATTGTCTTGCCTCAAAGCAAAGTTTTTCTTCTGCTCTCTGTCGTAATATAATACACAGGGATGCTAATCACCTTGACATTTCACAGAACTTCACCCTGATCCATTATGTATATACATATACATATACATATACATATACATATACATATACATATACATATACATATACATAACATAATGTTAATTGGACCTGTTTAGCAGGAAGTGGCAAAAACACTAGATATTTTAGATTATTTTTTGGTCTTAAGGCCTTTACGCTTTAAAACTGATTGAGGACATAAAAGATTTTCTGCTTATGTGGATTATATCTTTCAATAGTTACCATATTAGAAATTAAAACTAAGATATTTTTAAACATTTATTAATTCGTTTGGAGAAAACTATAATAAACCCAATGCATATTAACATAAATAACATATTTTTATGAAAAATAACCATACTTTCCAAACAAATAAAAGAAAGACTTCACACCCCTTAGCATTCCTTCCTCAGACCTACATAACCACTAATCTAATTTCATCTTTATAGATTGATTTATATTTATATTTTATATAAATGGAATCATACAATTTATAGTACTCTGTGTCTGATCTCCTTCACTTAGTATAATGTTTTGCTTGGGTTTTCTTTTTGTCTGATGTTAACATATTGTAGTATTAACTTACATTTGTTCAGCTTCAAAGAAAAATGGTCTTATATATGCAATTCTACTCATTTCATATTTCACATAATATAATTATATTTCACATAATATATTTAGTTCATAATAAGGCAATCATACAGTATTTGTCATTTTGTGTCTGACTGGCTTCATTCAACATAATGTCCTCCAGGTTCATCCATGTTGTCATGTTTCGCAACTTCATTTCTCCTTACTGCTGCATTATATTCCATCATGTGTATACTCCACAATTTGTTTACCATTCATCAGTTGATGGGCACCTGGGTTGTTTCCAACTTTTGCTATCATAAATTTGTGTCATTGCTCTCAGTTCTTCTGGGTGTATACCTAGAAATGGTGTTGCTGGGGCCCAGCTCCATAAGTTTTTTTGTTGTTGTTTTTAAAGATTTATTTTATTTATTTATTTCTCCTCACCCCCTTGTCGTTTGCACCTGCTGTGTCTGTTGACTTCCTTGATTCTCCAGAAGGCACCAGAACCAAACCCGGGACCTCCGATGTGGGAGGGAGGCACCTAATCACTTGAGCCACTTCTGTTCCCCGCTTTGTTGTGTTTCCCATGTTTTCTCTTCTTGTGCCTCTTGTTACATCATCCTGTTGTGTCAGCTTGCTGCACCTGCCTGTCACATCAGCTCATAGTCTTGCACATCTTCTTTAAGAGGCACTGGGAACCTCTGCTCCCTGCTTCTGTTGTTTCTCTCATTATGTTTTTTCTTCTTGTGTCTCTTGCTGCGTTATCTCGTTGCATCAGCTCGCCGTGCCTGCCCATGGTGCCAGCTCACTGTCTTCTTTAGGAGGTACCAGGAATCGAACCAAGGACCTCCCATGTGGTAGGTGGGAGCTCAATCGCTTGAGCCACATCTGCTTCCCTCTGTAAGTTTTTCATTTTCCCATGGTAGTGGTGCTTAAAAAGGTGGCTATTTCCCAAGCCTAAATCACAAGAACCTGCTTATTTGATCATAGACAAACAGCAATAATAATTGTATATATGCAATAAAAAGAAGTAAGCATTTTTATTATGATGTTAGCATTCAAATATATTAAGTACTTTATGTAATCTAAGCATCTTTTAAAATATATATGAAAAAATATACATATATATTAAGGAAAACAAAATTCCATTTGTAAGTGTTGTTTATTCATCTTAAATACAAGTGTCCAATAATGGAAATTTTAATTATGTAAAAATAAGAAGGGAAATGGGGGCTTTTGTGGAAATACTTTTGTGACCTTCTGGATACTCACAAAAGATTGTAAAATTAATGATAGCTTATTATAGTGCCTATTAACTCTAGGACTTTTGACTTTGCTTTTCCTAGACAGAGGTGTTGCCTAATAGAGATATTAAGATGATACAATTTAACAATATACTATGATCATGCAAGTTATTCTTATTTATTAGTTTGTGTGACAGCTAATACTCTTTGAAACAAATTGTTCACTTAATTTTAAAATTCCCCATAACATCTTACTTAAGATAATTAAAAAGTCTTGTTAAATAAAGTACAAGGATTTTTAGCTGAGTTCTTATCAATTGCAGTATAAATAATTCTAGGTTAGTGAAGTCAAAATTAATGAAACCCATGTTTAAACCACATGTATCTGAAAAGAACCCTTGAAAGCTGTTTCAGTTTCCGGGCTGCTAAAGCAAATACCATGCAACGGGGTGGCTTAAGCAATGGGAATTTATTTACTCATGGCTTTGAGCTAGGAGAAGTCCAAAATCAAGGCATCAGCAAGGGACTGTTTTCTCCCAGAAGATGGTGGCATTCTGGGGCTGGCTGCTCACAGTCCTTGGTCATTGGCTTTTCTGTCACATGGCAATGCACATGGCAGTATCTCCTAGCTGCTCCTTTTACTTCTGAGTTCCATTGACTTCCACCTCTGGCTGTCCCCCACTCCTGTGTCTGAATTTCATTCTCCTTATAAAAGGCTCCAATAATAGAGTTAAGACCCATCCTGGGAAACAGATGTGGATCAAGCAATCAGGCACCTGTCTACCACATAGGAGGTTCAGGGTTCGATTCCCAGGGCCTCCTGGTGAAAGGCAAGCCGACCCGCGTGGCGAGCTGGCCCAAGCAGAGTGCTGGCCTGCGAAGGAGTGCTGGCCCGTGTGGAGAGCTGCCACAGCAAGATGACTCAACAAAAAGAGACACAGAGGAGAGACGATAAGAGACACAGCAGACCAGGGAGTTGAGGTGGCACAAGAGATTGAGCACCTCTCTTCCAGGATCAGTTCCTGCTGCTGCCTAAAGAGAAGACAAGCAGACACAGAAGAACACAGAGAGCAGACAGTGAACACAAAATAACGTTGGGAGGTAAATAAATAAATAAATCATTTTTTAGAAAAAGACCCATTTTGACCCAGCTGGGCCATGCCCTAACTCAGGGTTCTATAAGCTTGAATTGAAATTCAAAAAAAACATTATTCTTGTGGAGACGTGCTGGTGCAGGTGTGATATGTTTATTAAATAATACACAGTATAGTGTGGACTTAGTATAGTAAGGGGTCCATGTTTTCACCTGACTGGCAAAGGGGACCATGGAACAAAAAAGGTTAAGAGCCCCTGCCCTTATTGAAGTGACCTCATCAAAATGTCCTATTTACAATGGTTTCACACCCACAGGAATGGATTAAGATTAATCCATGGGATACATGGTTCCAAGTCACCACAAAAGCACACCAGCAAAAATTCCCCATGAAAAGGATATCAAGAAAAACAACATCTAGTATCTAGTATAGCCTAGTGCTTTTTATAAATATGACAGGAAATTGTCTCCTGAGTTCTAAGGAAATGGAAAAATAAGGAATATGCATTACTTCCATCTCCATTGTTCATCAAGCATGTATCAACTAAGAGACAAGTTCATTATTTACGGCCAGATTCTCTTCACAATGAGTTCTAGTAACCCTTAAATGAATTAATTAGATAAGGCCTTGCCCCTCAAGATTTTAATCCCTAATTAAAACAATGAAGAAGATATTGCAGCCATGCTAAAAATGAAGTGAAAAGCCTAAATTAGAGTGTATTTTCATGTGTAAAAGAGAAGTCCAAAGTGAATTTAAACTCTTCAGTTTTTATTAAGATTGTCTTCTCTTTAGCCTTGTCTTCTTGGCCAACTGCATTTAGGAGCTTTCTAGTTTTTTTTGTTGTTGTGTTGTTAAAACCAAGAAACTTGGATCTATGGAAGGAAAACAAAGTCTTCCAAAACACTTCCCAGTTTTAACTCAAAATAGCACCACCTATGAATCCTAAGGGCTTCTGAACTTAACTAAACTCTTCTTCCTGCCTGTCACAAACCTCAAAAGCACCCATTGCACTGCCTTTCAGAAGTCCCAGATGCTGATCTTTGAAGGCCCAAGCACAACAGAGGCCAAAACCTGATCACATTCCAGACACTGGAGTTCTGAGCCTCCAGCCCCCGCTCAAGCTAACCAAGGCACCATTGGAAGCCCTTGTTTGCCTTCTCTAGGAAATGAACACTAGGCTCTCAGGAGCTGCCTTCTCCAATTTGGTTACATCTATTTCATCCTACCAGAAAAAGCCAGTAATTTGAAATGCTAAGAATAATGATTACTGAGAACTTAGCCATACAAAGTGAAAGATTATTCTGAGGCCTCAGATAAAATCAGCAATATGGCAGGGTTTTTTATTTTTTTATTACAGTAGAGCAAATGTTATAAAACTTTATTATTTTATCATCTTTGAACCCAAGGACCTCCCCCTCCCTTGTTACATGAACCCATTAAACCCTTCCAACATCATTGGATAGATGGCAAGTTTTCAGTTCAGTTTCCTTACACTGGGTATAAGTGATAGAGAGAAACTGCTTATTCGTTGGTGGTCATTGAGTTCACTCAGTAAGGTGGAGTAGGTGGCAACTTCATAGGTTGATATCTAGAATTCTAGGAATGGCGGGCACCAAAAACAAGAAAGGTCACTTGCTAATAAGTGGGCTGGGACTAGGGTGAGAGGTGAAAAGGCACTCACCTGGGGGTAGAATTTAAGGGGGTATCAAATAATGTGGTAATGAAGATAAGTAAACTTTTAATGAAATATTTCTGGAAATCAAAATTAATGCAAAAAAAAAAAAAAATCCATGTGAATAAAATACCAAATATTTAAATAAAAGGAGGATCCAACCTTGCACTTGTGCAACTCACCTCTTACCTCACTCTAGTCTTGACCCTGCTGGTACTGACTCACTGATCCCAGAAACTCCACAATTCAAGAACCCTCTTTTTAAGGCATTTTCTGCAATTAAAATGCAAATCTCCTAAAGGGGGCAGTTTATTAAATCTCAGAAAATTATACCAGGTGCCTTTAAGAAAACAGCTTCCAAGGGACTGAAAGAAAAGCAAAAGATTACTGGCTCTGGTTCTTTGTGGGGCTACAAGTGAGGTGGCAGCAAGTTAAAGCCATTTCCGTTGCTGATTAACAACAACTGAAGCCACCATTGCTGGTTTCTTAAACAAGCTCTTGGCATCATTTGCTGTATTCTAGACCCTGGACATAAGGGGGCGCAGCCAGGCCACAGATCAAGACTCAGGATTAATTTCTGCTTTTAACTTGCAAAACGCTCTATAATTTATTGCAGCCCTGGGGAGAAAAGCACAGATTAATTTATTTTTTTATTTTTTTTTTGCAACAGATAAATTCAGCATTCAGACGAATTTATCTAACTACAGAGGATTTGTAAAAACTCATTCAATTCAAGAGGACCTATAGAAACTCTTTGGGCCACAAGGCGTGCAATATGCAAAGCCAGAATAAAAATTAAAATGAGGCTACCAGTTTTCTCCCTCTTGGTCATCACTTGAAAACAAACTTATACTTTATAAGATGTTACAGTATTTTATCTGAATCTGAACTCTCTTAAAAATTTAAAGATATTTATTTTTAGATAAATATCTAATAGGTTACTTTTTTTTTTTTTTAAAGACTTTTTATTTATTTATTCATTTATCCCCCCCTTGCTGCTTGTGCTCGCTGGGTCAGCTAACCACGCCGTGCGGGCAGGCTTGCCTTCACCATGAGGCCCCGGGAACCGAACCCAGGGCCTTCCATATGGTAAACGGGAGCCCTACTGATTGAGCCACAGCCGCTTCCCTAGGTTACTTTCTTAAACAATGGTAGACAGTTTCTCAAGTGACCAATGTCAAAAATTGTCCAACAAATAAGAAGCTAGTCAAAACAGTTTTGTAGCCTCAGTGAGATTTCCCCCTCACAGAGGACAAACACATAAACTCTCTCCTCCAAATAAAAAATGATTATTTATCTTATTTTAACTAAATTCAGTACAAGTTAAAATATCAAATGCATTAAAAAATAGCACATCTCTTCACTGAAAGGGGATTTTTTTTCCTTCAAAGTGTCTAGAGATGAAAGAACATAGTGTTTATTTCTGAGCCTTTCCTCTTTTCATTTTTCCTGGTCCCACAAAAAAAGTGTACAAATGTACAAAATATAAATAAAATACAGAGCTTCTGAAACTAAAGGCAAATTTTAAACATTGCTGCTTAAATAGAAAAAAAGACATTTTCCTGGAAGCAAGATAGATGGTTAAATCAATACTGGAAAACAAATAGATTTGCCCCGAAGTAAGGGAAATAGGGAGGCTCAGATCATGCCAACAGAAATGTGATTTGTGGCCATATATCAAGAAAGCACAGAACTCACTCTAGTCAGGTACAATCCAAAAAAACAAACTTTTAGACACAATGTGATTTGTGTACAAAATATGATTTAATTTCAAAATGTTGCAAAATAATATAAAATAAAATATGGATACAAATTCAGAGGGCAAGAAGAAGGAATGACCAGTGTCTTCTGTACTGAGTGAAATTAATTTACACATCCATGTTTTACCATTAGTCATTTTAAGGAAAAAGAGGCAAAATGTGAATGTGATATACACTTTTCTTATGATGTAAATTGTGTAAAATGCAGAGGATGTTTCAAGTTGAAGAGGAAAGTAATGTATTTAACAAAATATTAATAAATGTATTACACAAAGAGGTAAAGTCTTTAAAAATTATATAGGTTGTTAAAACTCCAGGAAAATACTATCTTGGAAAATTAGTTAAATGGGGAAAAAAACTTCACTACAAAATTGAAAATTTGCAATGACCTGGGACAATTTTTAAAGGTGATTTTTAAATCATCTCTTATATTTCTTTTATTCTATCAACTTAGCTAGGTTCATATTGCCACATATTAAACTTATTCATATCAAGAAATTACTAACCTGATTACTAACCAGTCAATGTTTCTTTCTTTGCTTTTTACCTTATGCAATGATAAACATGAATGAGTATTTGGACAAATGTGAGCTCTACCTAGATATGAATAAAACATAGTCTATACCTTTGAGAGTCAACTTTGGAAATCCTGATTTTGCTAGGATGACTCCTTTGGAAAAAAACCTATAAAAATAGAAAGCATGCCCTTAGCTCATACACGGGATTTAATTCCAGACCAAAGTTTAGAGCTCTACAGTCCCTATGTGGGCAATTTAATTAAGAAGTAGGCTCTTCAAAAAAAGTCTTTTAAACCAATCTTTCCCAGAATTTTTTCCCTCTGAACATTGAGAACTTAAAAGATTCTACTGCTGCATAGAAAACAGAAATATTTTATTTATGAAATAAATAAAATAAATATTTTATTTACTAAATAAATACTAAATAAATAAATTTACTAAATAAATATTTATTTATACTATTTGAAAAGTTAACATTTGGTATTAAAAAGATTCTTTGTTTCTTTTTCTTCAGAGTGTTGAAAGCATTAACTCCTTGTGAATGGATAAATTAATAAACTAATGCATCATGTTACAAATATATTTTCATAACTGTTAAAACCAAAACTATAATCATATCAGAAGGATTATTTTATTTATTTATAAAATTACCAAATAATTTTTCAGATTCTTATTTGAAAGAAAACCAAAGGGAAAAAGAATTCAGGAAATATAAATATTGAATTGTACTACAACCAACTAGGTAGGCTGATGAGTCCTTCACAGTTCATAAATGTCAATTGAATTAGGACATTTTCCCAGAAAAAGAGCAACAGGTATAGCCCTATTAAGGCAATTTGAAAACATTAAATGAGAAAGTGCAGAATATGCTCAACAAACTTGAAAGGATTCCATCCTTTTTGTACGGTGTCTAAGCTCAGTAATTCAGAAATAAATAAAATCTGTTTAGAGGATAACCCTGAAAAGGAAATGGTAAAGAGGTGATACCTTGGTTCTACCAACCCTACTACAATTGATGATTCCTAAATTAAAGGAGAAGAGAAGTAATTTTATAGAGTAAATATTTTTAGCTTCTAAAATTATACTAAAGTGGTCCAGAAGATATGAAATTTCTAATTGGAGGTACTAGATTTCTAAGAAAATTAACAGAATGCTTAAGGAGAAGACATTGAATTTTTTATTCCTTAATTTATTTCTAATTCTTTTTGTACATTAAGGAAAAAACTATTGAACTCACAAATTCCGTGCTATCTTCATGTTATTTTTCACAAGATTGGTATGTCTCTCATAGTAAAGTCTATAAAAATTGATATTTTTAAGAAAATAAATAAATGTGCACAAGTTAAATGATATCTAATCTATGATATTCTTATTTTAACCAAAAATATTATTGATTCTACAAAAGAAAATTAAATCACTGAATAAGCATATTCAAGGTTTGGAAATAATTTTCATTTTTTTAATATTTCAAGTTTGAAATGTTTTAATATGATTTTAAACAACATATTGAAAATTGCTTTCTTTAAATACTTAGATGCCAGGAAACCTTGGATAAGCACAAGATTTTAAGAAATGTAATGAGATTATTAATACCAGCAGGATTTTCAGAAGTAAAAAGTTCATTTACCTAACATAATGTTCTCGCAAGCCATTGTCACTACTGATGATTTATTTTCTCTTCGCTGCTGAATCAAAATGTTTGCTTAATGTTTTGGCCACCTTGCAAATCAAAAGTAAATATCTAAATAACATTACATTTATAACAACTAGGAATTCCCTTATGTGTAACCAATAGCCATATATAATGAACACACTTTCCTGAATATAATAAAAATATCTGCCTTTTTATAATATTTTTTATTTTAGATTAATTTTTAAATAGTACCTAAAACTTCACTGTTTTATGAGTGGATTAAATTATGTAACCCAACGATTATTAAATTTGTCCAGGAACTAGTTAAAGTGGAATGAAATTTTTCCATATCCTGAAACGTTAAAAGATCTTAACGCCTAAGGTTTCAATCTATCGCTTAGAGCTTTTTGGCAGCAAAAAAATAAAATAAAAATCAAACAAAGCAGTCTAATCGATAACGTAGCAAAAAGTGCATGCCCATGAACTTTGTGCCCTTCGTATGTTTTTCTGGTTTTGTCTGTTGGTATCCGACACTAGTTTTGTTCTGTTTTTCATTTGATTGCACGTTTCTGTGTGGTCAACACATTTCTGTGTGCATTTATAGTATACAGTAACTTCTAAAATGTATAGATAATCATAGTTTCTCTGCATCTAAGTTGTAAATTCCACACAAAAAGCTTAGTACTTTACTGGCATTATCTTCTGAATTCTTTCTACCCTCTTGGGAATAAAGATAATAAGGAAGACTCTGTTAGCAATGACAATAGTGTCCTAACTATTTTGAAAAACATAATTTGTGAGAGCTGGGTTTTCAGTTAATATTTGAGGATAAACAGAATTGATACCTCGCTGTCATCTTTTGAGATGTCATCTTTTGGAAGCATGGGCTCTGGAGCCAGATTACGTGGGTTCAACTCCAGGCTTTATCATTTACGAAGTGCATGGATTTAGGCAAATTGCTTCCTTTTTCTGCAGTGCCATTTCCTCGTCAATGAATGATGATATGTACCTATCTTATTGAATCATCTCATCTATGAAAGGGAAATGAATGATAGTAATAATTATCTACCTCATTGAATCATTATATAATTAAATGAGTTTAAACAGTTAACAGCTTAAGACAAGCAGTTTCTGGCATGTAGAAAGCACTCCATATGTGTTTACTATTTTTAAAATTATTAAATGCCTTTCATGAATTTACATTTAATCTCATCAGGTTGGTAGTTTTATTATCCTAATTTTCAAATTAGGATATCACAACTCTGCCTTTATTATCATTTATCATGTCAGAAGGCAACCAGAAATTCCAACTTTTCTTTCAATGATTTCCTCTTCCCTTTGCAACTGATTTACCTCTTCAAATTTTATTGTGAAAAAAAATTTTTCACTTGTGCTTTTGCTTGCTCTGTGTCTAGTAATTGGATTGGAGATAAGACGGCTATTAATTTGTGGTAAAAAATAAAGATGCTTGACCCTAACATCATATCAACAAATGTGATTATTGATAAGGAATGTAATGTAGTTTTTTCTATTATCTTATTCACATGCTCTGAAAATATCTAGTTCAGAATTAGGATTTTTCAAGGCATGGGATATCTGCCAGTAAATTATCAAAGTGGACGAATATACTTCCCTGGCAAATAATATGCCAAAATAATGTCTGACTATTTGAAAAGAATCACATGGGATTGTAAGATTTAGTCATTCATTCATTCAATAAATATTTAGTGATTGCTTATTATTTACTAAAATAAACTAGAATTCAAAGCAGGTCCTGCAGCAGTGGTGAAAAATTATTATAGTGTCTAGGAGCAATTTTGTGGACCCAGAGTAAACATTTTCTCAATGAGGGGTCAATCAAAAAGTCTATGAAAATGACGTTCAGTTTGCCTTAAACCCTTATACAGTTGTCACAAGGCAACAATAACCACCGTAGCTCCCTGCAACAAAAAGCTTGGCTCATATCCTTGTTAAATAAATCAAGAATAGGAGTAAATACATAGGGGGCTAATATTCGGGGTCTGGTCAACCTCCCACAGTCTGCATCATCAAGTGGTCCTGTTTTGTTCCTGTTCTGAACGTCTTCTGCCACCAATGTGAAATAGAATCGATAATTGCCGTATACTCATTTATTTGTCCTCTAAGGAAATGCCTGTGGAAAAGGGATGGATGTCTTGCAAATGCAAAATTAAGGCAAGTTTCTTTAAGAATCACAGTGCATTGCTTCTCTTTCTGAACGGAATAAAGCCTGCCTTGGAAAGCAATTCAAAAGTGGGATTCTGCTTGTGCATTGCTCAGTTACCCCGGCAGCTGGAGACTTTGAAGGCAGTCTCTGAGAGTCCTTCAAACGCAGTCTTTTTTAGCCAGGATGAGAACGGTTCTGTTGAATCATGCTATTAACTCCTCTATACAGCAGAAATCTGGTCAATGCTCAGGGAACTGAGAAGAGAAACAAAGATCCTCTTTCTTCCAGAAAAGAAAAGAGATTTAAACAACAACAACTACTATAGCAGTATATTTTATACTTGAGTAATAGACTCTGAGGATCAAAATCTTTGAGCTCTTTCATTGCTGGCTAAAATAACTATTATCATATTAAGTAAATGTACAGAAACCTAAAACTTAGTTTATTTTGCCTCATTTATAGCTCTATAAACATTTAAAATTTTAATGCCAACAAAAATGCAAGTTAATGATATTAATTTAATGTGATAAAACATGTTTTGCTGAAACTAAGTCACGCCCCAGTGTGAATGTATTTCTAATGTCATGGTGGAAAATTTTTTTAGATCTGCATGCCCAAATATTTATGTGCTTTGTGATGAATCCTTGGATTCTGGAGTCAGACTGTCCAAGTTCAAATCCCAGGACTACCACTTCCCGAGTCCTGAATGTGTGCCCATACTCAAATTATTTCACATTCCTGTGCCTCAGTTTCTTCATCTGTAAAATGATCATAATAATAACACCTACCTCATAGGGCTGTTGTGAGGCTTACAGGAGCACAAAAATGTAAAGTGCACTCAGCATTAAGCATTAATTTTTATTTTCTGAAGCTCTGCATTTTAAGTTTGCAAAGTCTGAAGCCTCAGGGCAATAAGCAGACTATACAGTGGGGGGTGGAATTTTAACTCCCTCAGGAAAACCCAGCCAAGCTTCTTGCATAAAGTCGGAGACCAGGATTGTAAACCAGGGACCAGGATTGTATTACTCTGCCCACACAAGAATGAAGCTAAGGTCATCATTGGAAAGAAGCTGCTTCCTTGGAACATGGACAAAGACACACCCACAACCAGATCCTGCTCTGTGGCTCCTGGGACTGGCATTGTAATCTTGCCAGGATGATTGCTTCTTTTTTTTTTCTTTATTTTTATTTTTATTTATTTATTTTTTCTTAACTCTTTTTTTTTTTTTTTTAGGCCACCTTTGACCATTATCCACTTTGTAACAGGCAAACCCCAAATCTGATTTATGAGTTTCTAGGCACAAGCAGACTAACAATTTTTTTTTTTTTTTTACCGGGAGGTCCTGGGGGATCGAACCCAGGTCCCTCCATGTGGGAAACAGACACCCAACCATTTGAGCCACATCCGTCCCCCTCTTTATTTTTAAAGAAGCTTTAAATTACATAAATGTTACATAAAAAATATAAGGGATTCCCTTACCCCACCCTCTCCCCTTCCCACACTTTCTCCCATTAACATCTTTCATTAGTGTGGTACATTCGTTACAAATGATGAACAAATACTGAAGCACTGCTACTAAGCATGGTCTATAGTTTACATTATGGTTTACACTTTGCACCGTACAATTTTATAGGATTTGACAGAATGCATAATGGCCTGTATCCATTATTGCAATGACATTCAGAACAATTCCAATGTCCCCAAAATACCCCATGTTACAACTATCCATCCATCTCCCTCCCCTCAGAACCTCTGGTGACCACTGCCTTTATATCAATGATACAAGTTCTTCCATTACTAGAATAATAATAAGTTTATTTTAGTCTATACTTATATTGCCCCCTTATGTTTGTTCATTCCTCAATCTTGAGGATTTGGTGTTGGTGATGCCCACTCTGCTTCCAATTGGGAGGGGGCTTATAAAACTGCTTCTGAACTGGGATCACCTGCATTCTCAGTTTCTCCTTTCTACTGAATTATTTCCCCCCACATCTAAGCATTACTTTGTATATTTTTAAGCAGATAAACAAACCAACTTTTCTTGACACCGTATCCCATTCCTTTGATCACCCTATTTCTCTAATCTCCTCTGAACATTTTGTGTGTACTTGCTGGCTTCCATTCTCTTCCCAACATTCCCTTATCAACCTAAGTATTGACAAATCCATGATCAATTCTTTGTCCTCTTATTACTCAACCACTCAGTAGAATTGACACATTTCACCCCTGCCTCCCTCTTGAAACACTTTCTTCTCTAAGTCTCCATAAAAATAGACTTGCCCGATTGTCCTCCTACTCTTAACTGCTCATCCTCAGTCTTTTTTCCTGGCTCACCACAAGTACAAAAGTCAAGGACCCCGATGATCTGTCCATGATCCTCTTCTCCTTTCCATTTGTACAGTGCTACTCAGAGTGAGGTCTGCAGACAAGTGCATTAAATGTTACCAGACCACAATGAGATAAGCAAAGAAACTGAAAGTAAGTCTTTAAAAACTTTTTTAAAATTTTGTTTTGTTTTGTTTTTTGTTTTAGGAGATACCAGGGATTGAATCCAGGACTTCATACATGGGAAATAGGCACTCAACCACTGAGCTACATCTGTTCCCCGCTTTAAAAACTTTTAATAGCAATTTGGCAAAGTAATTTTATGTAGTCTCTAAAAATAGAAAATTAGGCTTGAATCTGGTTGTCTTTTGTTTTTTATATCATTTGTCTAGTAGTTCATATTTCATTTTTATAGTAATTTATATTATTGTATTTTGTAAAATGTAGGTCTTCAACAGATTGGGACAGGAAAATAAAGGTGCTCCTTCTCCACAAATGGTTTAGGAAGCACTGATGTACATTCTTTCTTGAGTAATCTCATTTAGCTTCATAGTTTTAAATGCTATTTCTATCTTGATCATTCTCATAATTTGTGCCTCTTTAGACTTGTCTATCTGCCTACTTAACATCTCCAGTAGGATGTCTAGTGAGCATCTCAAGTTTAACATGGCCAAAACAAAACTATTGATTAAATAAAAAACAAACAAAAAGTTGATCAGTAAAACCAGAAATTTAGTCTTTGAAAGCATTAATAAAATAATATAGATATTCTTAATTACAAGAGAGTAAAGAAGAAAATAAAATAAGCAATATGAGAACAAAGAGGGTCATAACTATAAATCGATAGAGTTTTTAAAATTACAACATACACTATGGACATGTTTATTACAATAGGTTTAGAAACTTAGATGAATAGACATGTCTAGAAAAATATAAATTACCATAGTCGACTCAAAAAAATTTTAACTTACCAAATGTAACTATAGACTAAAGTAGACTTATTATTATTCTAGTAATGGAAGAACTTGTAACATTGATATAAAGACAGTGACTACCAGAGATTCTGAGGGAAGAGGGAAGAATAGGTATAATATGGGGCATTTGGGGACATTGGAATTTTTCTGAATGATACTGCAATGACAGATACAGGCCATTATACATTTTGTCAAAACCTATAAAATTGCACAGTATAAAGTGTAAACTATAATGTAAACTATAGATCATGGTTAGTGGCAATGCTCCAATATGTGTTCATTAATTGGAACAAATGCACTACACTAATGAAAGATGTTGTTAATGGGGGAAAGTGTGGGAGGGGGAGGGGATGGGATATATGAGAATCCCCTGTATTTTCAATGTATCATTTATGAAATCTAAAGCTTCTTTAAAAATAATATTTTTTTAAAAAATGAGTAAAATTACCTAACCCAATTTTTGTTGGGGGTTGAGTCTGGGTTGTTTTTTTTCTTAATTGATTTGTATTATTTGGACATTTTACATCAAGAGTGTATTTAAACGAACAAACAAACAAAAGAGTGTATTTATGTATTATTTGTATAAATATAATTAGATTCAAATTTTAAAATTGAGTGAGTAGAGGTGTCACATGCCGCCACATATCCAATATGACAGTTCCTGAAAGTGCACATCAGATTTGTCAGGTGGACGATACCGAGGACCTTTGCCAGCAGTCCAGGGTCAGGATCTCAGGGAGTTGGAACAGCAAGCCCCAGCTGCAGGCCACTGAAGGGGTAGATGAAACTGACACAGGAACTGTAGACACCCCTTTCAAGAAGACTTTCCACATTCTTTTTTATAAGTATTAAAACTTGCTCTAAACTTGGTGATGATGATGAAAGCGCAGCTCTGTGATTATACTGAGAGCCATTGATTGAACATTTTGAATGGATTGTAGGGTGTGTGAATAAAAAATTTTTAAAGAGAGTGCCTGGTGCCTGCACCACCACCGCCCATTTTGCCGCTGCTTGGGGACTGGCTGTATGATTAGGCCACAATCTTCACTGAGTAAACATATTCTTTTCTGTGGTGTCCTTTGTCACACATTTATAGAGTTTCTGAAGGGCAGTGGAGATACCTGCCAGGCACAGCATGACCTCTATGCAGACAGGTGAACTGTAAGAAACTCATTACTACTCCACCAAGAAACCCCCATAAAGTGGTTAACCTGGACACAGAAGGGTTGAGTTGAAATCCGCAGAGCATTTTACAAGAATTCTGACCTCGATGGGTAAACCTCAGTGCCCTTTAAATTGCCTCAGTATTACTGAGTTGAAGAATGGCTCCTTCTTGTACCCAACCCAGTTTTAGCAGAGGTAGCTAGTAGAATCATTAGAAGGGCTTAAGAAATAGCCCTAGGCTGGGCTTCCAGCAAAACCTCCCAAATCTGCAAGACAGAACTTGGCTGCAAAAAGATCGCTTTCTCAGCCATGTTCTCAGAAAGCCAGAGCTGCCAGCTCAAAATTCACAATTTTTATGAAAAGTCAATGCCATTTCAATCACATCCAGTAGAATAATTTTGCATTTGTGAAAAACTTCAAATTGATTCTAAAATTTATATTTTTATGATTTAGTGCAAAGATCCAAGAACAGTCAAGTCAGTTTCCTAGGCAAATTCTCAAGAAGCACATTTCAGAAGCAGCTACAGTTTGGGAACATTTTGAAAGAGAATTATCCAAGTTCTAATAGTAAGGACAGTATGATAAAAGGGGCTAACCTTAAGAGATTTTCCTATGCCTGAGAAAACTTTTGCTTCTGACAAAGGCAAATTAGGAAATTCAGACCAACCCTTCTGCCAAGGACAACTAGAAAATCTAATTGTATTCATTTCTATTTTAAAAAAAAAAAAAAAAAAAAAAACATCATTTTTGCTGACTTGTTGCTGACTTGTTCCATGCTAAATTTCACCTTGCAATAAAATTTATAAGAAAAGATAAATTAAGGCAACCTTTATACTTGGAAAGCAAATATAAATTGTATTAACTTAAAGAAAGATATCATTTTGGTTTTTAAATATATATTACTGGTGTATATATGTTATGTAAGAATCAATCCAGGTTATACACTTTAGCATAGTCTTCAGTGTCTAAATGCTTGAGTTTGTTTTCTGGCTCTGCCGTTTAACAAGTGCTGTTTGGGGAAATTACTGAACCTCTCTCACCTCAGTTATCTTAACTAAAAATGGGGGGAAAGGAGATGGATAATAAGAGTACTAATTTCATATGATTATTTGGAGGATTCAATGACAGTGCTATGGGGTCGGATGTGGCTCAACTTGTTGGGCGTCCATCTCCCATATGGAGGGACCCGGGTTCGATCCCCGGGACCTCCCGGTAAAAAAAAAAAAAAAAAACATCAATGACAGTGCTATTCTTGTAAAGTGCTTAGAACAATACACAATAAATGTTAGATATTATTATTATACAAAAATTCAAGGAGAACATACCCAGGCCCCAACTAAGACTAATTCAATCAGAATCTATGGGGGAATTGGATGTAACTCCCGCGATTGGGCTCCTGTCTACCATATGGGAGGTCCCGGGTTCAATCCCTGGGGCCTCCTGGTGAAGGCAAGGAGGCCCTTGCAGAGAACTGGTGGCCCGCACAGAGAGCTGGTGCAACAAGATGACCCAACAACAACAACAAAAAAAGAGACATAGAGGAAAAAGACAATGAGAGACACAATAAACCAGGGAGCCGAGGTGGCTCAAGCGATTGAGTGCTTCTCTCCCACGTTGGAAGGTTCCCAAGATCAGTTCCCAGTGCCTCCTAAAGAAAAGATGAGAAGTGAAGACAAGTAGACACAGAAGAATGCGCAGCGAATGGACACAGAAAGCAGACAGCGAGTGTAAGCGGCAAAGCGGGGGGAGGGGGAGGGAATAAATTTAAAAAATTTTTTTAAATCGTTGGAAAAAAAAAAAAGAATCCTTGAGGTTGAGGCCCAGGCATAAAAGTTCCCCAAGTGATTCCAACGTTTAGCCAGGGATTGAAGTGGCATAACCATAAACAGATTGTGTCATAATTTCAGGTTTCACTTGGAATTTTATATGGTAATGTATTTGCAGTCTTATCTCTGTATGGTAGAATTACTAGGGATTTTTATTTTCTTTGTGTAGGAATGTTACTTAAAAATATGTATTACACACCTGTGTGTCATGTGTAAGGAATGTGCTAGGTGCCAAGACAACACTCAAAGCCCTTGCACTTGAGAATTGGTGGCACTGAGGAGATCAGATGCACAAAGAGATCATTTTAAAACAAGGCCAATGTTACAAATTCCAGAAGTAAAATACAAGGAAAATGCTACAGTCCTTCAGGAAAAAAGCAGTACTTCAAGCCAGGGGGGTATTAGAGCTGCTTCATACAGGAATAGGCATTTAATTTGGGTGGAAAAGAACACAAAGCCATTCCAGCCCTAAAGACAAAGTAAGCAAGTAAATAAATGCACAGAGACAAGAAAGAGGATTTTAGATAAGGGAAGAGCAGATAATCCAGCTTAACTGACGCATAAGGTGAAAAGAGGACTGTGTTAGGAAATAAGGGTATAAAGAATAGGTGAAGATAGTTCACTTGAATTTTTAATTAGAAATTGAGAACTTTCCTATAGACAACAGGAACAATTTGAAAGATTCTGAGGCAGGTAATGGCATAATCACATCTATTCTTTGTAGAGATAACTCTGGAAACTTTGTGGAGGAAGACAAAAAGAAGATATGAACACTCGGGGAGAACAAAGGTAGACAGTGGCATGCCCCTTGTGCTATCTAATCATGCCACTTTTTAATCCTCCCCTTGGTTATCTGATATTCACTTCCAGGCCACTCCTCCTACTACTTAAAAAAATAAAAATTGGAACCTTTTCACCATCTTCTAATCTTGCTACCATCTTATCAAATTCCATTGTCCAAATGGATGACACATCCAATAGCCCAGCTTCCAGTTCCTTGACTCCAAT
>JAKSZT010054262.1:568928-637474 GCA_026826555.1 Tolypeutes matacus | reverse complement strand
ATGGATGACACATCCAATAGCCCAGCTTCCAGTTCCTTGACTCCAATGACCTTTGCTTACATTCTACTGCAGCTACCCACACCTATGGCTCCATCCTTATTACCATGAACTGTTCATCTCTGCAATCTTAAGCTTCAATTTCCCATTCCTGAATATTCATCTTTCATTCCCTTTTTACCATGATCCTGCTCTTTAACTTCATTATGCCTTCTCTCCTGGTTGTCCCTAACCAACTCTTTTTTTTTTTTTTTTTTTTTTTTTTTTTATAAAATGAATTTTTATAAATATAAAAATTCAAACCGTTTTTTTTTTTTTTATTTTTAAAAAGATACTTGGATTACATAAATGTTACACAAAAAAATGTAGGGATTCCCATGTGCCTCACTCGCACCTCCCACACCCTCCCACATAAACATCCTTCATTAGTGTGACACATTCATTGCAATTAATAAACACATCCTGGGGCATTGCCACTGATCATGGACCATATTTCACATTGTAGCTTACACTCTCTCCCACACAATTCTGCAGGTTATGGGAAGATTAAAAAATAGCCTATAATCATCATTGCAGTGTCATTCAGGACAATTCCCAAGTCTCAAAAAAAGCCCCCATATTACACCTGTTCTTCCCTCTCCCCACCCCCCAGAGCCTCCAGTGACCACTGCCTCCACATCAGTGTTGTGATTTCTTGCATTGCTAGAATCACAATAAATTTATAGTAGAATACCAGTAAGTCCACTCTAGTCCATAGTTCATTCCCCAATCCTGAGGATTCTGGAATGGTGATGTCCCCTCCGCCTCTAATTGACAGGGAGTTTCGATCCCATACAGCCGATGGATGGGACTCTCTTGCTTGCAGTTGTAGGTTCTCTCGTTTCCTTGGTATGGTGCCTAACCAACTCTTCTATGCTTCACAGCAGCTACTGTGAATTTTCATGACTCTCTTCTGGCCTCACCTCTTGGCTATACCTTCTCAATGAAAGTTTATAAACTTCCATTGACTTCACTGCTCAATTCTCAGTGAAATAGAGACCAATAGATGGGGACTCTCAACTTACCTTCCCTCAGCTACAAACTCATCTGTCTCATACTCCTCTTCTCTCTGACTTCAAAGTGTCTTTCTTCCTAGTGAAAAAGATCATCATAAATCAACTTATTTAAGTACTAGAAAAACTGAAATGAAGTAACTTGTTCAAGGTCACCACAAGTAATCTATTGAGGATCTGGAAGCATGAACCAGAACTGTCCGATTCCTACCCTCAGCCAGGGATAAGGAAAATGAGGAACAATAAAATAAAGAGTCCTATTTCAGCACTTCTAAAATCATGGAAACAATGTAAGTAGAGCAGCCATGAGTACTCATTAGATGAGCTTGTATTACTTTAGTGCCTAGATGGGCTGGAGATTGGAGATGTTACTACAAGTTAAGGAGGTCAGGAAGAAGAGATGATTTAGCAAGACAGATGATGAATTTTGTTTTTAGTATATTGAGTTTAAGGGGCTAACAAGACTCCTAGGGGATGTCCAGCAGGCAGTTAAGAATGTGGCTCTAGAGCTTAGGAAAAAAGTGAATCTGTCTGGAGATAAGATTTGGAGCCATTCATAGAGTTGAAGTCATAACATGGTCAAGTGAAAGCAGGGAAGGAAGAAAGAAGGAAAGCAGACAGAGGATAGAGAAGGAGTAGAAAAGAGATGCCAGTGAAGGACATGGGAGATGAATAAGCAGAAAAATTCCTACAACCAGAGTGCAGCTTCATGCATGCCAAGGAAAGAGAGTCTAACTCACCAATGACCTGTAGGCACTTCGCTGGATTTCTCTGTACCTTTTTCCCCCATCTATGAAAGGTGAATAGTAAATTCTGGCCCTCTGTTATGGGTCATGCTTCACTTTGTTGCATACGTTATACTTTCTGCCAGTATCTTACACTTTATCCAAAAGCACTTTGCAAATTATAAAGTTCTATTCAAATTTACTATCATCATTAGATGGTAGTCCCAGAAAGTGGTCTTTTTTGAGCTCTGTAATGTTCTGTGATGTTCAGTCTCCATGCATGTGTAATTCTCTAAATGGGAGTATTTTCATTATGCTAGTGTTTTATTTTAAGAGAAAGGGGAAAACAAGAGAAACAAAAGGGGAAAAACTCATTGATTTATTAATACCAATTTAGAACTTGTAATTGTTTGACCTGAGCTGGGATAATGACCACCTTTGCTTTAGTGATAATGTTGAACGGTTCACTTGGCAAACAGTAAAAAAAAAAAAAAAAAGGGAAACCTACTTTAAAAGAGAAAGAGGAACTTACGCTACTCATCATAGTTTTGTTCCAGTCCCATCCTATCTTCAAGACTTGCCTGAAGTCATCCCTCTAACCCATGGAGCTTCCCCTCATCATTTTATCACCAAAGTATCCCTCCTGACTCTAAAATGAAAACAACATTCGTATCATTTGACAACACTAGAAACTGCAGACTCAATAAACTCACATCAACTTTTGAAAACAAGATAAAATGTTTTCAACAGATGAAGGAAACAAGAAACCTAATTTCCATTGTGTTCATGGGAGATTTGTTTTACTTAGAGACTAGCCCCTCAAACCCCCATGTCCTGCAGTAACAATGTGTCAGAGCAGGGATTTGAGCACTGCAGAAAAGGCCTCCTGGTCTCTTTTCACTGTCCCGTCCAAATTCCCAGTAAGATAGTAAGATACACAATCACAGACAAGGTTTTAAGTTCTCCACATGGTGTCCTCCACAGAATCGATACTTGATAAACGTGTGTTTATGGAGGAAACAGATGAGAATTTTGAATGACTAGGAGAAAAGCTTACTTATTAAATGGGCGGAATGGAGGGAAAGGGATGAAGTTGGTGAAAGAGTCCATTGAGGTTATTTTCATCTTCATTCCTTCATTTGCTTCCTCACAATTATATAAGTTCATTTTAACTTTGCATTTTATTCATGGAACTTTCAAGTGTATTGAAACCAAAAGCCTGGTTATAGATTAAACAGTTAAATTAGGAAATATGACCAATGCAATTTTCCAAAGCTTTCCAGATTAGTGAAGGCCTAGATGGAGAAGCTCTTACTTAACAATTTGCTATATGTAATAAATTAGCCTTATGTGACCATATACACAGACCCAGCAGAAACTTTTCTTGACTCAGGATCCAGCTCAGTAATTTTTTTTCAACAGCACAAATGCACCCACACCTCATCTTTTCTGACGTAAATAGACACCTGTGTATTCACAAGTTGTCAGGCTATGGAAAGCTTTCTCGACTTTATTATTAGTACTAGTAGGAGAGAAGTTGTGGGTTTACAAATGTAAACCACACCCATGCAAAGTGTTAATAATAGGGTGGTATATGAGAATCCTGTATTTTATGCATGATGGTTCTGAAAATCCACGACCATTTCTTTTGAAAAGCCTTTTCTAACTAGGCTGGCCACGTAATAGTATCTGTATGTAACCAATCTTTAGTCTCAACTATCTATAACTTGGCCGTGTTCTCTGACTCAGTTCTTAACATTTTTTTGTTTTTGATCATAGATCTTTTGAGGATCTGATGAAAACTTTGGATCCTTTCTATAGAAAGTGTGCATGTGCACATTTGCACAAATTTTAGTATATAATTTCTAGGACCTCTGAAAGCCCATCTGAAGACCCCTTAAGAGGTCCATGAAAGCTCAGTTCAAAGTGCCTGCTCTTGTTTTCCCTTATGCTTGTGGAGCTTCACCTCTCTGAAGTGAGGCCCCCTTCAAGGCTTCTTTTGCCTTTTGTCTAATATTGGTGAGTACACATGGTAGGCACTTAAAATCCTTGCTAAAATGGTAAAACAATGACATGGTGTGTTGGGGATTTTAATTGCTCCCTATTTTTTTCCCCTGTAATTTTCACTTTCTCCCAAATTAATGCAATCTCATTTTGTGTTTAGAAAACAAAAACAAAACAAAAAACAATCAAAGGCACTATCCTCCAGTAGCGATCAAGGCTTAAATTGGACAGCAGAATCTCACAGATCGACTCCTGTACCATTTTGGAGGTAAGCTTTAAGGAGGAAATAAGGAAATGCACAGTGAAATTTGGAAGGAGAAAATTACTTGGTGTATGGTGTTAGAAGAAATATAAGAAGGAATAATACCTTGCACATACCTTGCATTTTATGGCACTTCACAGTTTTCAAAACACATTCACATATTATCTCTCTTGATAATCCCCACCTTAAATCTGTAAAGCAGGCAAGGCAACTAGCATTAATTACCCCCAGTTTATTGATAAGAAATTCAGGCCCAGAATGGTTTAGTGAATTACCGAAGGTCACGCAGCAGTCTAAGGTAGAAGAGCAGGAACTTGAACTTCGAGCTTCTAATGAGAATTCTGCTTTTCCCTATACCACAGAAGTGAAGGAGAATGGAGTATTATTTAAAATTGAAAAAAAAAAAAAAAAAAAACAACCCCTCACACATACATTCATGGAAGTAGGAGAGTGAGCCTGCAAGGAAGGTTTATAAAAAGCCCTTTCAATCAAGTTGCATGAAATTTTATTTTCAGTTATTATATCAAGGGCATCTGGCTATTTTCAAAATGCTTAGCAAAGCAATATCTTCCCTAAAATGTAACTGCCCTTATATTCGTCATAGCGGTTTAATCATTTGTGAAGAATAAAATGGCCATATCTTTACCAGATGCCACTGTAATCACTTGGGTAAATAGTGTGGAGCCATTTGTATTATTCCTTGTGGGATAATGGGTTCAAAGTTGTAAAATCTGGAAATCTTTTACCAAGACAATGCTGCTATAGGCATTTCCAATTTGAACCTCAGCTGTCCCTGCCCACAGTCACATCTTGCAGTTTAAGAACCTCGTTTTATGATGAGGTACATAGTGAACAAACCAATTCTGAACTGCCCCCTCCAGGGACTCACAGAACTGGAAAAGACTCTGGAGGTTATCGCCATCTCTCACTCCCTTTTCTCTTGTGATGGGAATATAACACTGGTCCTTATCAGCCCAGTTCCATTCGAGGAACGAGACCTCTTCCAATTATGGCTAACCCATATTTTGTGCTCTTTACCAGTGGAGGGGGCCTGACAGCAATGAAATTCACCTGGCTGACCTAGTGGGGTCACTAGTGGGGATGGGGTGGGGGGACAGGGAGGATTTTTCCTAAGGCATTTGGGTATCTTAAATGTCAGTGTGCCAACTACGAAAGACCAGTGAAGTAGAAGGAATTAATGTGTGTTTTTATATTCAGTTACTGTGTATTGGTAGCTGCTACTTAGTTTAATCTTTTCAATATTCATAGATTCTGATTTTTTACAGATATAAATCGATACTCTCAGAGGGGGGTGGAATTAATATGTGTTGAGACTTACAAACTGGTGAGCACTTTACTTTTTCTCCCTCGTGTTAACAGTAGTTAAGTGGTGTGTCCAGAAACAAATAATTGGTAGTTAATAGAGCCAAGATTTGAGGTTTGTCTGACTCCAAAGCCCATGTGTTTTCCATTACAAGAGTGTTTTTCAACCTTCAGTCCTTCAAATATCACCTTCATGATTTTTGCCAAAATGTGGTGCAGCTGACACTGCTATTTTCTTAGAAGCAGCATGGTTTAGTGGTTAGAACACAGTTTTGAAGCCAACCTACCTATGTTCTAATCCTAGTGCTGCCTCTTAGATGTTTTGTTTTTGTTTTTTTCAAAGATTTATTTTATTTATTTCTCCCTCACCCCCCATTGTTTTGCGCTCGCTGTCTGCTCTCTGTGTGTTCTTCTGTGTCTGCTTGTCTTCTCTTTAGGTGGCACCAGGAACTGATCCTGGGACCTTCTGGAGTTGGAGAGAGGCTCTCAATCTCTTGCGCCACCTCAGCTCCCTGGTCTGCTGTGGCACTTATTGTCTCTCCTCTGTGCTCTTTTTGTTGCATCATCTTGCTGCACCAGCTCTCCACTTGGGCCAGCTCTCCTGTGTGGGCCAGCTCACTGCACAGACCAGCTTGCCTTTACCAGGAGACCCCGAGAATTGAGCCTTGGCCCTCCTATATGGTAGATGGGAGCCCAATCGCTTAAACCACATCCATTTCCCTCTTAGCTGTTGAATTAGTCTGCCAAAGGGGTGCTAACATGAAATACCAAAAATGGGTTGGTCTTTATAAAGGGTATTTATTTGGGGTAGAAGTCCACAGATACCAGGCCATATAGCATTAATTTTCTTCTCTCACCAAAGTCCATTGCCACGTGTTGGAGCAAGACAGCTGCCAACGTTTGCCAGGGTTCAGGCTTCTTGGGTTCCTCTCTTCCTGGGGCTGCGTTCCTCTCTGGGCTTAGCTCTTCTGTTTCCTCCACAAGGTCAGCTGCAGACTATCAGGCAAACAGCTCACTTCTCTTTCTCCTGGGACCTTCTCTCCAACATCAAAACTGCTTCTCAAAAACTGCAGCAGCTCTGTTCTTTGTGATGCCTTTTATATTTTCTTCCCCCACCCACCAAGGAGTGGGGCTCAATGCCCTACTGACGTGGCCCAGTCAACGCCCTAATCATAACTTAATCATGCCCAGATTAACAGATCAGTTTACAGGCATGATCCAATTATATTTTTGGAATTCATAATTACATCAAATTCCCCAATGGTTACATTCCACCCTCTGAATTCCAAAAATACATTACAATTCTCACAAAAAAAACTTAAATCAGTAACAATTCAAGTACAGCATCATATCATAATCAGTTTAAAGAAATACACTTGTCTTTAGGCAAAATCCCGTCTGCTATAGACCTCTGAAACTTACAAAACCATTTAACTGCTTCCAATACACAAATGAAAAGACAAACGATAAATATTTACATTATCATAAGGAGAAATTGGGATGTTAAACATGACTCATGGATCCTCTACAGTTCAGTAAACCTGCAGGGCATCCTCCATTTGATTTCAAAGTCTGAGAGTCATTCTTAAGACTATGGTTTCTTCTCCTTGAGGCTACATGGAGACCCACCCTTTCCACAGGCTTGCCCAATGGTCATTTTCTTGGTTCCACCTTCATCAAGCATCTGGGTGTTGACCAAGCTCCAGACCTCACCCTCCAAGAGTGTTGGGGTGATTGCCACACCTTACCCAATCTTTGGGTTAGAATCTTAGCCCCCCTAGTACAGTGAGGTGAAGACAACATCCCCCTAACCTTTGGCATACAGGTTCAACCCTCTCAGAGCAATGGGTTGACCACCTGGCCTTCTCTAACCTTTGGCATACAGGTTCAACCCTCTCAGAACAATGAGTTGACCACCTGGCCTTCCCTAACCTTTGGCATACAGGTTCAACCCTCTCAGAGCAATGGGTTGACCACCTGGCCTTCTCTAATCCATGGGGGACAGGAGCACCCCTCTCAGACCTATGGGGAACTAACCTTAGCTGCCCTAATATTTGAGGAATGTCCTCCACCCTCCCTGTACCCTGGGGCAGCAAAACTCTTCCTGAACATTGGGTGGGGATATCCATCCTCTTCAACTCCTAGGGCAAACTCACCCACTCTGCACACATGGGTGGAGCTCCTCTTTTGGCCCAAGGTGATGTCTTAATTCCAGATCTCAGCTTCCATGATTTTCTTCTTAAAGCTGTTTCTCCTTCAATCTTTCCTTTCCATGTCCTCTTTTGTCTAAGCTGACAGTGGTTTTGTTCATACAGCACTCTCAAAAAAGATTGTTGGTTTAGCATGCAAGAAGCAGGGTTCCAGGGGGCGGATGTGGCTCAAATGGTTGGGCGTCCATCTGCCATATGGAGGGAACTGGGTTTGATCCCCGGGACCTCCCGGTAAAATAAAAAAATAATAAAATAAATAAATAAATAAATAAAAAAGAAGCAGGGGTCCAAGCCATCAGACATTAAGACTTTCCACAAGTCTTTCAGAGATAAGTGTATCTTCAGTTCTGAGTTCCAAGTTCCAAGTTTAGTAAAGTCTTCAAATAGGGCATTTTCATCTGGGAATTTGATTTCCAGAAACTTGGAAGTTCCAGAATCAGTTTCTATTTTCTTTGTGCCCAAAAGTTCAGTCCTTAGTGTATTTCACACATCTAGTATTTTGCTATAAGCTGCAAGGAGAAGCCAAGCCACATTCTCTGATTTTACCTTAGAAAGTTCTTCAGCTAAATGCTCCGGTTCGCCATTTTCAAATTCTGTCTTCCATGTAACACCAGGAGTTAATCTTACTAAGTTCTCTGCAACTTTAAAACATGGACTAGAGTGGACTTGATGGTATTCTCTTGCTCACATATGGTGATTCTTGCAATGCAAGAAATTATAACAATGAGGTGGAGCCAGTGGCCACTTGACAGTTTTTTTGGGTAGGGAGTGGATGAGCAGTTGAAATACAGGGGCTTCTTTGGGAGTTGGAGGTTGTCCTGAGTACTGTTGTGGCAATGGATGTAGGCCATTTTAAATCAGCACACACCACTCAGAACTGAGTGGGAGAGAGTGTGGTCTACAGTGTGAACTGTGGTCTATGGTTGGTGGCAAGGCTCCAGGAGGTGTAAGTTCATTGAGGTTGGTGGGCCACACTATGGGAGATGTTTGTGTTGGATGTGGTGGGAGGTGTGGGAGGTGGGCAACATGGGAATCCGAGTGGGTTCCGTATAATATTTTAGGTAATCTAAGCACCTCTTAAAATATATGTATATATATATATAAAAATAACATTTTTGTAAGCAAATACACATATATGCATATATATTTATATATCATTTTACAAATGTTTGTATGTATTGTGAGAATTTTGATTTTTACCCATAATAAAAAAAATAAATAAATAAAAAAATAAAATAAAACATGGATTGCCTTTCCTCCAGTTTCCAATAATAGTTTCATCATTTACTTCTAAGGCATCATAGAAAGTCTCTTTAGCATCCATATTACTATCAACTTCAAAGTGATCTAGGCCTTTTCCATCAAGCATTTCACAATTCCTCCAAAAAATACACCTTACCCACTTATAAAACCGTTCCAACATTTTGGTATATACAAAAGCACTTCCCCACTCCTCGGTACCAAATTCTGTGTTAATCAGCCAAAGGGGTGTTAATGTGAAATACCAAAAATGGGTTGGTCTTTATAAAGGGTATTTATTTGGGGTAGAAGTCCACAGATACCAGCCCATAAAGCGTTAGGTTTCTTTTCTCATCAAAGTCCATTGCCACGTGTTGGCGCAAGACAGCTGCCGACGTTTGCCAGGGTTCAGGCTTCTTGGGTTCCTCTCTTCTCTGGGCTGTGTTTCTCTCTGGGCTTAGCTCCTCTGGTTCCTCCACAAGGTCAGCTGTAGACTATAAGGTGAATGGCTCACTTCTCTTCTCCTGGGGCCTTCTCTCCAACATCAAAACTGCTTCTCAAAAAACTTCTCCCTCTGTCCTTTGCCTTGCCTTTTATATTCGATTCCCCCACCCACCAAGGGGTGGGGCTCAAAGCCCTACTGATGTGGCCCAGTCAATGCCCTAATCATAACTTAATCATGCCCAGATTAACAGATCAGTTTATAAGCATGATCCAATTATATTTTTGGAATTCATAATTACATCAAATTGCCAAACGGCTACAGCTGCTTTGTGACTTTGGGCAATTGACTTGTCCTATGCCTGATTCCTCATCTTTAAAATAGGGGTAAATAACAGTACTTACCTCATAAGGTTGTTTTGAGGATTAAGTGAATTAAGATATGATAGTAAGTACTCAATCAGTGTTCATTGGTATTTTTCAGAATTTTCTTTAAATCAAGCTTTTGCTGCTTAAATAAGTGTATTACAAGAAGGGCATTTTAAAGTACAACTGTGATCACAAGTTTGATGTGGTAGATATAATGTAATAACATTAAAACAAACACATGATATGCAAATAAAAGATGTTGATCCAGGTATAACCTAAAATTATTTCCCATACCTAGATCCTACTTTATTTTTAAAGACTTATTTTATTTGTTTTTCATCCCCCACCTCGTTGTTTGCGCTCACTGTCTGCTCTCTGTGTCTGTTTGCTGTGTGCTTACTCATTTTCTTTAGGAGGCACCAGAAACCAAACCCAAGACCTCCCATGTGATAGGCAGGCACCCAACTGCTTGAGCCACATCCGCTTTCCCCAAAGTCCTACTTTGGGGCTATAGCCCCACACCAGCCTATTTTCTAGCTCTGATAGAATATAGGAAGTTGAGTATTTAAAGCTTAATGGTACAATAAAAAAAATTTTTTTTAAAGCTTAATGGTAATCATAGAGAATGTAGTTCTGTGCTTATTAGATTTGTGGGAAATAATAAAAAGGAAAGAAAATTAAAGGGGAGAAGTACATGTAATGGGGCAGGTGCCAAAACAATTTTAGCAAAGAAAAGACAACCCAATTTTGACAATGCTCCTGTTTGAATGGATTCAGCTATCTTATGTGGGGAGGAGATCCTAAAAGAACAGAAATGGTCTTCAGGACAGACTTTAGGCCTGTCTCCTGACATTGTGGCCACAAAGAGGCCATGTGTGATGGAGTTCAGTGAGGACAGGAGTCCAGAAAGAACTCAGTTCAAGAACACAAGAAAAAAAGGATATAAGGAAAAAAAAAAAAAAAAAAAAAGCCTTCAGGCATGCAAGCACAACAGGGGAAAGCTAAAGCGAAATGAAACTAGCCAAGAAGAGAATCAAAACACTCGTGCCACAGCTGTAAAAGCAGAGAAGAACACCAAGGCAGAGTAACAAGAAATACCCAAGATACTCAAGAGTAAAACCAGAGCACTCAAAGCATGAGTCATGGAATCCTAGGAGAGATGCACTGGAAAGAGCCCTGGAGAGCATTCAGGGCAACTCCCTCATTTTGCAGAGGGAAGTAGAGGCCCAGGTGAAGCAACTTGCCCAAGACTCAAAAGCCTAGTCCAGGGAGGGGATGTGGCTCAAGGGGTTGAGCACCTGCTTCCCACATGGGAAGTCCCAGTTCAGTTCCCGGTGCCTCCTAAAAAAACAAACGAACAACAAGCGAAACAAACAAAAAAACCAACACACAGGAGGTGGAGTGCTGGCTTCCCACACACGAGATCCCAAGTTCTATCCTCGGCCCCGGTACCTCAAAAAAAAAAAAAGCCTAGTGCAGGGTTTCTGTCTCCAAGTTCAGATCCAACATCCAAAATATGACAGTGAAATAAAAGTCTTTTCTGTAATTTGAGGATAAGGAAATTTTTCTTAACTGGGGAAGAAAAACTTAAGACATGACTACTAAATAAACAATCATTTGATGTTCTATTTTTAACTTCTTGCCTCTCCAAAATAGAGTTCACAATAAACTCAATTGGGAACAGGCTACACAAAGACTGAAATGATGGAGTTAAAGAAGAAGGAGAAGGAGGAGGAGGGAGAAAAGGACAAGGAGAAGGAGAAGAAGAACAGGGAAATAAGGAACATAGAATTACATGGTAAAAGATGTATTTGCTTAAATATGTGTATTCATTTCTGAAAGAACCCACATCCCAGAGTACTTTAAAAATCCTAGGCTGGGAAGTGGATGTGGCTCAAGTGATTGGGCTACAGCATCTACCATATGGGAGGTTCAGGGTTCGATTTCCGGGGCCTCCTGATGAAAAGCAAGCTGGCCAGCGCAGTGAGCTGGCCCGAGTGAAGAGCTGGCCCACACAGGAGTGCTGGCCCATGCAGGAGAGCTGGTGCAGCAAGATGACTCAACAAAAAGAGACAGAAAAGAGACAATGAGAGATAGCAGATCAGGGAGCTGAGGTGGCACAAGAGATTGAGCAGCCTCTCTCCACTCCAGAAGGTCCCAGGATCAGTTCCTGGTGCTACCTAAAGAGAAGACAAGCAGACACAGAACACACAGAGAGCATACAGCAAGCCCAAAACAATGGGGAGGGAGGAATAAATAAATAAATCTTTAAAAAAAAATCCTAGGCAAAATAAATTCAGGGATTCTGGCTACTTGTCAAGAACTCAAAAGTTTAAGAAAGTACTTGAGGGCTCCTAATATAATGTAGAAGTTCCACTGTTTCCAAAAGTCTCGTTTGCTTGAAATTTTATATAATAGCATTTATCAATTTGAGTCAATTGTCTGCCTATAAAATGGATAGAGCTCCTGCTGCTGACTTCCACCAGAGTTTTAGGATGAGATGAGAATTTACACTGAGAGTGTTCAGCCCCAAGTATTTCACAGCATAGCTTGGGTCTCTTCCAATATCACACACAGAGAAATAATTTTAAATACAACAGCCTATAGTGTAGAACTCAGTTGAAATATTATGATACTTGAAAATATGATTTGAAAATGCATGTGAATAAAAAACAGCTGATACAACATTCCGTCCCCAGAGGTACTATTAACTGTTTGCAAAAATTCCATAAACAGCTAACAGTTGTCAATGAGAAAATAAAGAAATTAGGATACTATGAATCAGTTTAGGAATGCTTTTAGCTTCAAGTAAACTTAAGTTTTCACTTACTAAAAATATCTCTAAAAGAATAGAGGCTTATTCTCATATAAGGAGTTTAGAGATAGGAAGCTAATGACATTGGTTCAGTAGCCCAATGGCATCAGAACCTGCATCCTTATGATTTGGGAGTGGGGGTTAGGAAGGAGAGAGCTCCTTTTGATAGTCACAAGATGGCTGGCACAGCTCTGTGCAGCCCATCTGCATTCAAGTGAAAGAGGATGAAAAAGGGGCAGTAACAGATGTATCTCTTGGTTTTTGTCAGGAAAAACAAATGCCTTCCCAGAACTCCTTCCACCCCAAAAATTCCAAGTACATTTCATCAGCCTAAACTGTGCCATATGGATATCCGTAGCTGTAACCGAGGCTGGGAAAGTCCGCATTTAGCTTTTGCAGCCTCTATAATGGAGATAAAGAGAAAAGGGAGTTGGAATAGGTATCAGGGTCACCCAACAACAAGTTCTGTTATAGTTAACTTTTTGGCTCAACCCTAATTACCATTTCTTTTAAGTGAAGGCTGCCATTTTAAAAAAATTATTTGATATGGCAAATGTTGTACTTGTTTTTATTCTTGTGTATCCATGCCCATATTTTTGTTGTTTTTGCATCATTTTCATGTTATTACTAAACATTCATAAGACAGTACACTCTCTCCAAACCTTGGGGTTAGGTTTTTTGGGTTTTTTTTTTGTTTTTTATTTATTTATTTATTTTTATTTATTCCCCCTCCCCCATTGTTTGCTCATCTTCTTTTTAGGAGGAACCAGGAACTGAACCGAGGACCTCCCATGTGGGAGGGAGGCACCCAATAGGATGAGCCACCTCTGCTCCTGCTTGTTGTATCTCTTGTTGTGTTTCCTCATTGTGTCTCTTCATTGCGTCAGCTCATTGCACCAGCTCACCACACCAGCCCATCACACCAGCCTGTCATGACAGCCCATGGTGTCAGCTTGCTGTCTTGCTCGTTTTCTTTAGGAGGCACCAGGAACTGAACTTGGACCTCCCGTGTGGTAGGCAGGCACCCAACTGCTTGAACCACATCCACTTCCTGGGGTTAGGTTTTTTAAAACTCCCAGATGAGAGAACTTTCCACTGAAAAAACTTAAAACCTTATTTATAAAAGAAAAGGAAAAACCCTTATAAATATTTTATATCTACTAAAATAAAGCTACACAGAAAATACCAATTAAAGACAATGGCAATAATATTTATGCATTCTGAATAAGTAATAAAGGTGCTATATTATCTCATAATTATCATTACTGATTGCTGGAAAATGTTCAGGACCTCCTGAATTTTTAAAACGAGCTTGTCCATTCATTTTGTTTTGTTGTTTTTCAAGCCAATAATCCTCATAATGCAATGCATTTCCTCCATCCACCAAGTCAAATTTGAGTGCCTTTCCAATGCTAAGACCTGGCTCCCAGGGCTCACCCACTCAGTCTCACCCCGGCTCTTCCGGAGGCCCAGGGGTTCAATATGACTTTGGGATTTGAAATGGAGATGGAGGCTGCTTTGGGTATCCTATGTGACCTATTCTTTGTTGAGTAACTATTTCCTAAACCTGCACCCTACATGCAGCCTTCTATCACCTTAGCCCTCCTCTTGTTTGACTCCAAAGTCCATGCTTTACCTCATTGTATGTAGGTCCTTTCAGGCATACTAGCCCACATGCTGCCCCAAGGCCAAGGTGTAATTTCCCTTTTATCCTTTAATCTTTCCAGAGAAGTCCTTGCAAACAGTTCTAATTCTGCTCTGCCAACTCTTTCCTTTCTGTTTCTAATACTTACTTCCCTCTTTCCTAATTACCCCTCAAAGGAATTGACATGCAATTTGCATGTTCCAGAATCTACATTCTCCCAGATGTTGAAAGGCATAAAGAGAGTGGGGCATATGGGAATCCCTATAGTTTTTGTGTTACATTTATGTAATCTAACTATCTTTTTAAAAATTTAAAAAATTATTTAAAATAATAATAATAAAGTGAATATCCTTGTTCTTAGGAAATATATATGAAATTATTAAGTGTTCAAGGAGTATAACGTATGCAACCTACTCTCAATATTTAGACAATGGATAATTAGACAGAAAGCTAAATGGATGGATAAATAGACTGGAATAGTGTTAATATGGAATAATAATGGAATAAGTCAAATAATGTCAAAAGTTGGTGGATCCAGGTATCTGGGGGAGGTTATGTTGGAGTCCTATGTATGGGTTTTTATTATTTTTGCAACTGTCATGTAAGTTTGAAATTATTTCAAAATGAAATGTTAAAAAAATTAGTGTTTCAAAGAAAAAAAAAGAAAGAAAGGCATACAGAGGTATATCTTCTCATGTTAGAAACTGATCAAATAAAAACTTGTACTTAGGGACAGATTTATTAGACATCTAAAATACTTAAGAGTCACTTGTAAGGAAGAGCACCACAGAGAAAGAGAAAAGACAAGGTCTACACTGCAAGACAAGCCTCTAAATGTGTGACTTGCTTCCCATAGGCTGGATGATATCACCAGAGGTGCGGTTATCTTCCCAAGGAACAGTTCTTTCCAAAACATTTAGGACTCCCAAGTCTTTGCTTGCCCAGCAGTTTCCAATGCAAGCCCTCTTTTATGACATGCAATTATGAATTCTAATGAGCAACTTTTAGATAAGGATGATAATTAATAGGCACCTCACATTTCAATATCAATAATCATGGCTCCACAGCAGTCATTTCAGCTGTTCTACTGAGCTTCGCCCTCTATCTTCCAGCATATGTTTCTGTTTCCAGAAACCACTTCAACTTTTTCCCAGATTGTCTTGTCTCCTTATATGTTGTGAAGTCTTGAGGCCAATATCTTGAAGAGAATACAACCACTAATGCTATAAAGAAAAGAAGTATTAGCAGCGACACAAGCGTTTGGGTGAGATCATACAGATATACAGAGCCAGAGCCAATTGTCCTTAGAGGACACCCGCTTGGGCATGCTGGCTGGGATATGTGTTTAGAGGGAGTGTTGTTCTCAACCATATTTAAGTCAACAAGAGTTCATTAAATATATATATATATTTTTTAAGATTTTATTTATTTATTCATTTATCCCCCCCTTGCTGCTTGTGCTCACTGGGTCAGCTAACCACGCCGTGCGGGCGGGCTTGCCTTCACCAGGAGGCCCCGGGAACCGAACCCGGGGCCTCCCATATGGTAAACGGGAGCCCTACTGATTGAGCCACAGCCGCTTCCCATTAAATATATATTGCGTGCCCAACCCTGTGATAGATACTTCAGTGGATTCAGAAGTAGGAGGCAACACACAGTCATGAAAAAGGCAGAAGCACTGAGTCAAAGGACCTTGGTTCTGATCCCAGCCCTGCCACACTGTTTTGAGCAGATCATTTAGCATCTATGAGCTTCATTTTCCTAATTTAGTAAAAAAGAAAGAAAGAAAAATGGGGGAGGGATCATCCCCCCAAAAAACAGAGAGCATCTGCAACTGCAAACAAAACAGTTCCTTCCATCTGCCGCATAAGATCTAAGCCTCCTCCCAATCTGAAATAGAGTAGGCATCACCATCCTGAAATCCTCAAGATTGAGGAATGAACAAACATAAGAGGGGAGTATAATCATGGACCACACCAGACTTATTATTATTGCAGTAACAGAAGAACTTGCAACATTGATATAGAGATAGTAGTTAACAGAGGTTCTCAGGGGAGGGGAAAAGAAGAATAGGTGGAACATGGGGCATTTTTAGGGCATTGGAATTGTTCTGCATTATATTGCAATGGTGGATACAGGCCATTATACATTTTGTCAAAACCTATAAAAGTGTATGGTGCAAAGTATAAACCATAATGTAAACTATAGACCTTGGTTAGTAGCGATGCTTCCATATTGGCTTATCAGTTGTAATGAATGTACCACACCAATGAAGGATGTTATTAATAGAGGAAAATGTGGGAGAGGGTGGGGACAAGTTGTATGGGAATCACCTGTATTTCTTCTTCTTCTTTTTTTTTTTATGGTTCTTGCTTTTATATTTAGGTTTTTTATCCATTTTGAGTTAATTTTTGTATAAGGTATGAAGTAGGGGTCCTCTTTCATTCTTTTGGTTTTGGACACCCAGTTCTCCCAGCACCATTTGTTGCATAGATTTTTCAACCCCAGGTGTGTGTGTTTGACAGCCTTGTCCAAAATCACTTGACTGTAGATGTGGGGTGTTCTGTTTCTGAATCATCAATTTGGCTCCATTGGTCTAAATGTCTTTCTTTATCTCAGTTCTATACACTGTACTCTCAATGTAACTTTTAGGTAATCGAAAACTTCTCTAAAAATAAAGTTTATTATATAAAAATAAATAAATAAATAGTTTTTAAAAAGAGAACTGACTTTGCAGGGATTCTGTGAGGATTAAATTAGATCAAATATACATGTAAACCTGCACCACCCAACCCAATAATATCGATTGCAATGAATGTGCCACACTAATGAAGGATGTTGTTTACATGGGAAGGTGTGGGAGGTGTGGGGAGCGGGGAGGCATATGGGAATCCCTATATTTTTTGTGCAACATTTGTGTAATCTCTTTTAAAAGATTAAAAAATATATTTTAAAATATATTTATATATATACATGTAAAGTAACTGACACCTAGGGGTTCTTAATTAATGTTGTTATTGTTAAGATGTAGTTTATTTTTATCAAGGAACATAATATTTATTTGAAGAGATGAGACATAAATATTATATTGTATATTAGTAGCAATAAGTGCTAATGGAATTCAGAATTGAGGAAAACATTTTTAAAAGAATACTATTTTTTAAATAACTTTTTTCTGATACTATATATAAGTAGCATATACTCATTATAGAAAACTGGGGATAGAGAGGAAAAAAGCATAAAGAAGAAAAATTTTAATAAGATTAAGCCCAAATCTACACAAACATAATATCTATAAAATGTTAGAGTTGTACCAGTGGTACTTAGTTGAAAGCCTATATGATTTTTTAAAGGAAGTTTATCAATATGAGAATAGATATTTAAACTGATATAGCCATATAATGGAATACTATATGACTGTTAATAAAAATAAGCTAGATCTCTATGTCCTGACTTGGAAAGATAGTCAGAATACTGTGGTAATTTTAAAAAGCAAGTTAAAGAGCAAATTATATAGAGTGAAAATGGTTATTTTATTACACATGCTTTCCTCTGAGGCTTGAAATTCCCTCACAAACTTTATACCGGTCTATACTATTTTCTTTTATTCCCATTTAGTAATTTTTAAATGTTCTAAGAAAAGGAAAAAGAACATGTAAAGGGAGGTGAGAAAGAGGAACAAAACACATCATGAGCCCCAACGTAGGACAAAGGACACTATCTTATCAAATGAGCAGTGGGGCTTCACATCTGTTTCAAATGTGATGGCCCAAAATGCTTGTGGGTGTGTAACCTAAGTCCACAGCAACTGTAAAGAAGAGATAGGGAGGCCACTCCTCCTGAAAACTATTGACTCTTGGGAGCACAGATACCTTGGTCAGAGCATTCTTTCCATTGAAGTGACTTCATAACTGGTACAGTGGAGCCCATTTGAATATCAGTATCAAAGGACAAAGAAAATACCTGCTCTATAAACTCTGTGAGGTGAGAGGCGATCTATACTTCACCATTTATATTCATTCATTCGTCCAAACATACATGGATAATTAGACAGACAGAATGCCTGGGTATTTAGATAGCAGTCTGGTCTCTCACAAGTTGTGTAGCCTCCCATGCTATGATGCAACAGCAGCCAGACTCCCTGGCCCTTCTAATCTGAACTCATCATGGAGTTGACAGTGATGGTGGTGAGGGGACAGCAACGTGAGAGTATTTCCTATAAGTGAGCATACAGGGAGATATAACCATAGGCCCCTGACAAGTCTTCTGGTCATGACATTTAAAGCTTCTTAAATAGTCCCATGATGCAAGGAAATAAAATGAGGCAAAGTGAGAGAGTGGATTTGATCCAGGTCCTAAATTGAGACAACCATAGAGGCAGAACCATATAGAAGGACTCAACTAAAACAGGTAACCTTTTTTTAAGCACGACCTAGAATATACATTATCTCATTTAGTTTTCACAACACCTCTGTGAGGTAGGTATCATTACCTCACTTGTGAAATGTGGGAAAGACTAAAACTCCAGGTAGTAATGTAATTAATTCATCAACGTTACACAATTTCCCAGTGGCCTTTTGAATTTGAATTTGATTTAAATGCTCTTAACCTACTTTATTAAAATGTACCAGGAAGTGAATGTGGCTCAACCAGTCAGGCACCTGCCTAGCAAAAGGGAGGTCCCGGGTTTGGGTCCCGGTGACTCCTAAAGAAGACAAGCAGACACCCGTACCCCACCGCAATGAGAACTAGACGCCGCACCCATCACAACAAGCAGAGGCCACAAGCCAGCAGGTGCCACAGCCCACAGGGAGAAAGGCCGTTGGACACTCGCCTTTCATGTGGAAGGTCCCAGGTTCAATTCCCGGTGCCTCCTGCAGAAGGTAAGCAGACAATGAGCAGACAGATGAGAGAACCTTCTGGGCAGGGGGTATAAATTAAAGTAAATAAAGTAAAAATAAATAAACCTTTAAAAAAATTTTTTTTTAATGTACCAACAAATGAATTATGGATCAAAAATATAAGAAAGAGAAAAGCAGGCCCCCTGACATCCAGAAACTGACACTTAAGGGTAGGCTTTGTTGTTGCTAGGATGGGTCTGGCACTTACAACTAAGCGGTAGTGTTTTCTTGGGGAACAAAACAATCTCTCAGAGCTACCAACACCAGACATGAGGCCACTCCATGACTGCGACGAGATGAGGAAAAAAACAAGACCACTCACTGTAATCTTGTCTACACATGGACAAAAACAAAGAGCACTGTGTAAATCCCAAAGTTAACAAGCATCCCCCATCCTAGATAACATGAGTGGCAGCTCCTTCTTCACCAATTAAGGCTTTAGCGTTGCTTCTTTCGTACAGCCTTATAGCTGGATAGCTTTATTGATACCCAATCATAAATGAAAACCTGCTTTCTGACAGCACCCACTTCAGAGCAAAACCCTTCTTCCTTGAAACCTATGGCATGTCATCTAACGCCAGCCCAAATCCATTAATAAGTTCCCTCAAACACCCTCTTTCTGAGTGCCCCTTGGTTCCCTTGGTGTACGATTTCCTTCTTTGCAACGAGCAAAGTCCCACCTGTCCAACTACAGATGTGATTCTGGTGGCCTTTGACTGAAAGGTATTGACAGAAATAGAAGTTCACCTACACTCAGTTGAAGCTCTCCCTGCCTTTGACTAGAACCCTAGACTCTGTAAAGCTCGTAAGATAATGTGACTCTTCAAGGTGCCACTTGCCTGTGGCTGGGAGGGAAAGTCCTGTTCAATTGAGGGCTGGTATTTCACTGAAGCTTTTCAGTGTGGAATTTATTTTCTTTTCCTAGCAACAGGATTCCTTGGGTTTGTTTTCGTTGCATTATTAGCTCAGTATTTTCTTCAGTCAAGTTGTGTAATGTAGTCTCTGCTCCCCAGGAGTTTAAAATCTAGCTGGGTGCGGACATTCAAGTTGGTCTACACTATATACAGTTTGACGCTTCAACTGTAAGTCACGAGTTAAAATAGGGGTAAATTGGATTGGAAGTTTACTTATTAAAGTTAGCATTTTAAAGAAGATGTAGCCCCAGTCGCCTAATGGATAAGGCATTGGCCTCCTAAAGAAGATGTAACATTTACATACAGAGCCAGGTCCAGTGTGGAACTTTTAATCCTCACAACAATCCTATATGATAGGAACTATGTTTTTCCCCCTTTTACAGATGGAAAAAAAAAAAAGACATTTAGAGAACTTTTCCTGTTCACTGATAATGTACTTCCTGAGGTCGAACAGCTAACAAATGATAGAGCTGGGATCCGAAAGCAGGCAGACTCTTAAACTTTAAGCTATACATCACAATGTATGTTAATTTTTATCTCAAAATCTCTCCTTAAAGCAGATTTGGTCATACCATCTGTCAAATCATGCCTCCCCACTTAGGAAGTGCAATTTCTAACAATAGAAAGCCAACTCTGTAAAGCAAGTATCAAGCATAACTCCTTCCAAGAATGCCGTATTGGGTTTTTTTTGTGAATGCCTTTGAACATCAGATTACAACCACAAACTCACAGCACTCTAGCATGATCTTCTTTAGGTCACCAGTTTTCTGAGGCACAGAGGACACGTGGTTGTTATCATCGATACTGCAAGCCTCTATCAACCCAGACCACTTGGAGAGAAATGTAGGCAGAATACCACCCAGAATACCACAAATCCCATGTCAAGTTTCTCTTGCATCTCCAAGCCTGAAAGAACCAGTGGGATGTGCCAAATATTTTGGCTCTATATTGGAGTTCATTATTACGGCACAGCCACATCTGTGCCCATGTGGTGAAAATGTGAGAGGAAGAAGTGTCCACTCTCCTTTCTGCCTCACACAAAATGAGAAAGGTCATGGTTCCACTTCATCCATAGCATTTGTCAGTACAAGAGTGCATTCCTGGGAAGCGGATGTGACTCAAGATGTTGGGCACCTGCCTACCACACAGGAGGTCCCAGATTCGGTTCCCGGAAGGCAAGCAGACACGGAGAGCACAAACAGACACAGAGAGCAGACAGCAAGCACAAAAAATGAAGGGGGATGGGGAAATAAAGAAATAAAATAAATCTTAAAAAAAAAAAAAAGAGTGCATTCCTGAGTCAGGGCTATCATTCCCAGGAAATCACCCACTGGAACAAAGGGACACACACACAAGGGAGAAATAGGCAAAAATGAGAAATGAAAAAGAAAATAGCTTGGCAAAATATAATTTAAAAATTTACAGAATGAAAAAAAAAGTCTTGGGCATAAAAGGAAAAGAGGACTGTATAATAGTCATTCCCCAATTTATACAAAATTCAATTTTTTCGTCTGCACAGAAACCATCATGACACCTCACATCCTAACTTCCTTAGATATCCTTGTGCTCTTCTTTGTCTGCTGAAGAAGATAAAGCCTGAGGGGTGGGGGATAGGGAGGGAACTTCAGTGACTAACTGAGGAATTTCTCCTTCCTCCCAAGCAGAGAGAAGCAAGAGAGTTGACAAGATGTCCAGGAAGCCGCTGCAATGGTACAGGTGTGAGGTGATAAAGCTGAATGATGGGCATAGCGTAGAAAAGGAATAAAGGGCTGATATGAAGAGTAGTCTGAAGGGAGCGTTAATTGAGCACAATGGCTAAACGTGAGATGGGAGTAAGGGTAACTTTAATCATGACTGCAAGCTTTGAGTCCGGGGGTGGGAGTGGGAGGAGGGTATGTGGGCAGGATGCTCCCACTGAAACCAGCAGAAAAGTATCAAGGAATGCCCATTTTGGAATTTGGACAAACACACTAAATCTGGAGTGTCTGGATTCTCTAAGGAAATGTACAGTGAGTCCTTTGCAACAGCTAGTGGAACTCAGGATCCCTGGCAAGGCAGGAGATGAAAATGGAAGATGCTAGCATGTGCTGGCTGAAACACTGAGCAACACAGCGACACAGAGCATGGTGGGCAAGCTGTTTGGATCAAGTTCAATTCCTGGCACTTCTCCCAATCTGCCACCCCCTTTACTTCTCCCTTTCCCCACAAAAGCTTTAGGGTCAACTGCCTAAAGAATGAAATCTTACACTCTCAACTTGGATTGTCCTTTCCCTCTTTCTCCACTCACTGAACTACTCCAAGACCAATTTCAAATGCTAACTCTTCTGCGAAGCTGTTCTTAACTCTTTAGTCCTTCCTCTTCACTTTCACGTAGTTGTTTGTGCCTCTATTTAGCACTAAGTGATATTTAATTAATTGACAAAACTGGAATTCCAGGGATGAGAAGAGGCAGGATAAGAACAGGAAGGATGTGAAAGTAAGATTGAAAGTGAAAGAGAAAAAAACCCACTGGCATTTAAACCCACTGTCAGGGAAGCGGCTGTGGCTCAATCAGTAGGGCTCCCGTTTACCATATGGGAGGCCCCGGGTTTGGTCCCTGGGGCCTCCTGGTGAAGGCAAGCCCGCCCGCATGGCGTGGTTAGCTGACCCAGCGAGCACAAGCAGCAATGGGGGGGATAAATGAATAAATAAATAAAATCTTTAAAAAAAATAAAAATAAAAAAAATAAACCCACTGTCATAGGCATTATGTCCTCTGATTCCTACCACAGCCTTATAAGGAATGTAGCACAGATTTTTATTATTAGCCTCATTTATAGATAAGAAAAGTGAAGCTTAATGAAGCCAAAGGTTTTGTCCAAAGTCTGGCCAAAGTTTGACCAAGAACTGTCCCTATTCCTTCATTCACTTGTTCATTCATTCAGTCACTATTTATGGAGCTACTACCACATGCTGTTCCAAGTATTGTGACTGGGGCTGAAGAAGACAGTGGTATATTAGACGAAACCTTATTCTTGTGGGGGAGACAGGCAATAAATAAATAAATAAATGTATAATATAATGTTGCAAATTAATGATGCTATGAAGAAAAGTCAGACGAGAGAAGAGGACAAAAAGTGAGGTGGGGTTCTCTTTTAGATGGGAGAGTTACAGATTCTGAACTCTAAATCCTGGGCTCAGTCCTCTGCTCCATGCTGCAGATTCTTATTGCTGAAGGAAGCTGATGGTCATGGTACATTGTGTGGCCCCTTGCTTTTGCAGAACCACCCAGGGCTTTGAATGTACACATTTGAGCATCAGAACCCATCCAGCCCAAGGCCTCCCCCACAATTCCAGTCCACATATAGCTGCCCTTATGTCCAGCAAAGTTGGACTGCTCTACTTAGCTTTATATATAGATGATAAACTCCTTAGAGGCAAGGATCCCATGCACACACTGGCAAGTAAGTATATGGTGATTGTTCATTAGACTGACTGATAAAAATAAAAGCAATTGAAAGAATTGGAAGACTGTGTTCCTCATTCAATACCACTCAACTCGGGGGGGGGGCAGATGTGGCTCAAATGGTTGGGCGTCCGTCTGCCATATTGAGGGACCTGGGTTCGATTCCTGGGACATCCCTGTAAAATAAAAAATATCTATACAGAAGGCGCATGGGCTGCCAGGCTCTGTGTGCCCGTGAGCCGCCAGTCCCTGGGAGCCATGCAAGATGATGACGTAACAGGAGAGAGACGCAGGGGAGAGTCAAGACGATATGCTCTGAAAGCTCCGAAAACCAGGAACCGAGGTGGCGCACGTGGCAGAACATCTGTCTCCTACATCGGAGGTCTCCAGGATCGAATCCTGGTGAAGACTGGAGGAGGAGGATGAGAAGAGATGGCAGGAAACAGACAAAGAGAATTGCCCAGCAAATGGACACAAAACAGCAAATGGGGAAGGGGGTGTTTAAAATGGATAAAGCAAATAAATAAATCTTAAAAAAAAAAAAAAAACCACTCAACTCAATGGACAGACTCTCACAAATTTATGGGGATGCTCCAAAATAAGCCTAGCCTCTCCACCCTTCCAGAAGACCAAGTTCTCCACGTCTATGCAAGCTTACTGGCCAGCTTACTAGGCAGCCCAGGAACAAATAGGACCCACTGGAAAACCATATCAGTCCAGGTGACTGTCAGTAAGGGAGCTGGGTCAATTTGTCCTTATTAAGCAACCGTGACATTTCTGCCAAAATGGGCCTCGTGACACTGGAGGGTGGGGGAAAGGGTATGAAGAAGAGAGTAAGAAAATAGAGAAAGAGAATTAGGCCCAAATTATTAAGGCCTAAACAAGGAGCCACCTGAGCAATAAATTTACCAGGTACCAGAGACAAAATGAATTCAGTCACTCGGAGTTATATCTTTTGTTTCCACATATATGCTAGTTGCATTTTTATTTTTAAAAAATTTTTATTTACAGCACCATTGGGTATCTTTCACTTTTAAAGGTATTCATATGTGCATATAATTTGGGGGATTTCACATGCAATTAGTAAAGAGTTCTTTAAACTGTGTATCTTAAGAGCTCTAATAATTCCCCCAAATGTGACAATTATATTTTGGCAAAATTGCCTGTAAGGACAGAAGAAATACTTTTAGCAACAAAACTCCACAATACTGTAACATAACATCAGACCTCCAGGAAAGAGTCACCCTCCCCTGGAAATCATCCTCCTTTCTCCCATTAGAATTCATCAGAGCAGGCTCAGTGTCTCTGGACTGGCTTTGTAGCAAGAGGAAACAGTTGATCCATCTAGCAACATGCAAGAAAATAACGTGTAAACAAAAAGGTCCAGAATAAAACACCTGAAAAGAGAACCTCCAGAAAATGACACATCTGCATCAGCTAGACTAAATTCCAAATTCATAAAAACGTTTAGATTACATTGGGATTATGGTCTGATGAAAGCTCCATTTTGAGAAGCTAGTTTCCTGGTTCAATAACCTCATTCCTACCTGTGACTCTTCACATATAAACACATTCAGAAGCACAAACAGGTGACAGGTCACCAGGTGAATGACAGGCCACAGAACTGGCATGCAGTCAGTGATCACTGCCCAACCTCAATTTGAAATCTGAATCAGGCCATGTTTCCTCATTTTTTTTCTTAATCAGTCTTTTTTGCAGTCCTTAACTGCAAGAGACTTGAAGATAATTTTTTAAAGCAAGATAATTTCAAAGCAGCAAATGCATATTTGTCCTCTAGGAGAAAATGAATATGATTTGGCAAAGGATTATGTTAGCCAAAAGATTTTGTTTTAACATCCGAGCTTGTCATTAGCTGCTTATTAGGAACCACTAAAAAGAAGCGTCATCAAGTTTAAAATTGATCATTTTAAATATGACAGAGAATTAAACACCTTAACACTAGATCTCAATGGTACTGGTATTATCCAGTCTCGTTTAGTGGTTTATCAAATTGAGTTGCGTAAGTTGAAAAGATCATCGCAGAGTAGTGAGAGAAAAGGCTTTTTTGTTCATTTCATTCACTGTTTGAATGATTTGTGTGTATAATCATATTTGTAATGGTTTTTTTCTTTAATGTCCAAAATTCCTAAGTAGAGGCAACTGCAATCTTTACAAATTGCTCAATCTGGCCTTGAAGTTTTTTTTTAAAGACTGCACTTTGCAGAATGGACTATATTAAAAGAATTACTGGGCCCTGAAGGGGCTTTCCTCAACCACTTCCCTAAACTACCCTTAGTTTAAGCCAGTGGTTCTGAACTACAGTAATTTTGTCTCCAAATGGCAATGTCTGGAGACATTTTTAATTGCCACAACCAGGGGAGTGTGATACTAGAATCTAGTAGGTAGAGGCCAGCAACGCTGCTAAATACCCTACAATGCCCAGGACAGCCCACACAACAAAGAGCCAGTGTAGCTCAGTGGTTGGGCACCTGCTTCCCATGTACAAGGTCCTAGGTTCAATCCTGGGTACTGCCTTAAAAAAAAAAAAAAAAAGAATTTTCCAGCTCAAAATATCGTTAGTGCTGAGATTGAGAAACCCTGGTTTAAACGTACTGCAAGACCTCACTACTTCGTAGAGCAACTGCCTTACTAAAATCCAAAACCGGCCCTGCTTATTTCCTTGCTCTTCAAAACACCCATTCCTACTGAACTTTAGAGTCCCCAATTTACTCCCAGTACAATTTGGTCATTCTGTCAGGGGGAAAATGTAACTAAATATGGAGAAATATTTTTAATTCTTCCTCAAATAGTGTCTCTATTTTATTGACGTTTTATCAAAAATTAGGGGGATAATATAATACCATAGTGTTTTGTGGGGTTTTTTATTTTTATTTTTATTTTTTTTGTCAGCACTGGAGCCTGATAGCTTTCTGGAATGTTCATAAGGGCCAAATGTTATAGGGGAAATTAACCTATATTTTCAAAAACAAAGTTTAAAAAAGTTAAAAGATAAAAGCATATGTACTACTTCCAATAGCTTGTGCTGATAAAATGTGGAAAGGGCTCTTTTCTACAGAAATAAAAAAAAGTGCTAAAGGGTAAATGGGAATTTCAAAGAGCAGTGGTAAGTTCTTTCTCCTGAGAGGTCCCCCAGTTTAGCATGCAGGCCAACTGGTTCTGACCTAACACACAGAGAGCGGTTCCCGTAGGCTTTTTAAAAATTATTGTCTGTTTTTTTGAAAAACAAAAAAAGAAAACTTTCTGGAATTAACCTAAGGAATTCCAAAACACTAGACTGAATCTCCAGGAAAAATAGAAGTGTTGTAACTCTATTGTTCATCACGTACCAAAGCCACTGAGCTGGGCTGATTTGAAGGAAACAGGAAAAACTCTTACATTTCCTTGCAAGAATTAAAAGGCAGGACAATTAAAGGGAGAGTAAAGCCCAAGTAAAAATACCATACAGATTTTGCATGCATCACGGTGCCAGAGGTGGCAAATTTAACACCTAACTCAATATTATTAAAAATTTGCTCTTAATTTGACCTGTTTGGGCGTTATTAAATGCTCTCAACCAAACTGTCTTTAAAAAGGGGTTATTTCACACTAACTCTACTCTGAAATTTGGTATGTTCACAAGTGTAAATGGGAGATAGTTTTCTGAGGTTAGATATAATCATATTGGAATTAAGTGCCTTTTCCTTTCCAGAAAAATACTTTAGATTAATTTGAGAACATTATTTGGATGCAAGCTAATATGCATTCCTTTAGCCAGGTTCATGAAAGCTATGAAATTAGAACTTTTCCCTTTTAATAAAGACAGAATGTGGTGAAATAAAATTAGATCTTCAAATCTGAGACAAATGAGAGAAAATTTCTTCTTTGGCTCCAGGGTTAGGCATCTCAATCAACACTTATGACAAGAATTTGGCCCCACAGATTACCACGGTGAGATTCACAGAGAATCCCCTGGTTTGTAGGTGAATGTGCCACATTTTTAATTAGAAACATAAATGTTGCCTTACATCTTACACCTTTTTTAGTTATAAACTGCCTTTAACTTAGCCTGATAAACTCCTAGGGATAAAAACATATTTAGGCATTTTTCTATTTACCTGATTCACAACCAATTTAAACTCAGATAATAAATTTACAAGGAATAAAAAAATTCACATCCTATTGCTCTCAGCTGCTTATTTTAGCGCTCGAATTTGAGAATGACACACTTTTAAAAATGTTTGTTCTGAAAAAAAAAAAAGTGGGTCCTGTTTCCTTTACCAATTCAAATCTTTTTTGAGTCCTGAGCAGATTTTAAAAAGAACTCACAGCCTGCAGCCAACCCATCAAAGAAAATATTAGTGTTCTAGTGAGGTACTTCCCAGGGCCTCATGCCTATTTGGAGACTTTTCTGATTAAAATGTCGATGCCTAAACAATGTGTTAAATATATGATAAATACTTCTCCAATACTAATGTACATGGCTTATAGATCTGAATCAGATTCTAAGTTTATTTGAACTAGGTAATATGGGTCAGTGACATTAAAGAAAATTCTAAGCTCCTCAAAACACATTAAAAGCAGCAATTAAATAAATACTCATTTCTCCCCTTGGACACATCCTTTTCCATCAAGTTTTTAGTTGGCAGCTATAATAAATACTTCAAAATATGTCTAATTTTTAAAAAAAAAGACAATCTAGCTTATTTATTTGGCAGGAATGAATACTCAATGTCATATATTCTTCTATCCCAAGAATACTTATTTTCTCCTGGAAAATGCTACATTGATCAATAGAATCCTATTAAAGAAGACTCAAAGGAAATTTGAAGAAATAACTAAATCATTAGTAAAGCAATAAATGAAAACAGTTTCAACCGGGCTGACTCTAAAAGACAGTCATATAAGTACCTGTAAGGAAGTGGAACTATTCCCATACTTCCACGTGAAAAGTGTGTATCATATATTTAAACACTGGAACACCCTACTGCTATAAGTCATTTCACAGCATAAAGTAAACATTAATTTTCTCTCCACTCTCAAAATGAAGAGACAATCCAAAAGCACTTTCTTTTGGATCCCCCACTAAACTCTACCCCCTCTTATGTCTTGATAACATTTTCTACCTCAGTAGGTATTCATTTTACCTGTACTCAAAAATGAGTCAAAAGAAAAATAATATTTCTGCAGTGACAAGAATATCTAACACTCTTCTATAAACGGTCTTCCAAGGGAATGGGAAAATAAAGCTATTATGGTTTTTAAGGTTTTTTAAATGTAGTTAGGCAATGAGCTCACCTGAGAGTCAGCTAGAAGTTCTAATCGGTTCAGAAAACAAACTACTTTGAATCTTGTGTCCACAGTCATTGAGTCCCAGTCTTCAATGTCCCTGATATATACACTAGTGCAGTGTGCTTTAGAAAATAAATGTTCAAACTAAACTGCTGAAGAACCACATGAGATGCCCAAGGCAATGCTAAGGCGTTACCAGTCACATAAAAATTAACAGACATGTTCAATTAAAATCCCAAATAGCCAACCCCTTACTGAACACAGACAATGCACATTGCAAGTTTGGTCAGTGCCTACAACCCACAAAACTCTTTCCATAAACCAAGCTATGGTCACGTGCTCATCTGTCCAGTCTGCTTATGCAGGTACCAGGTTAAAAGTGTGTGCTGTTTACATAATGTTGGTCCTCCTGAGTCTTTTTAAGAGCTTGTCCGTGGTCACCTAGACAGCCGTCCAAAGACACTTCAATAGCCACCTCCGTGGTGTCACTCCGGCTGAGGCCATCGTTTTGGTATGTATCTAGAGCAGAACAGCCATTGACGTGGGCCAGAGGCAGTGCCCCCGGGGGACAGCACAGCTGCTTGGCACAGCCCTTGGAGATACAGGGTGAGTTGCAGAGGAAGAGCAAGTCCTTCTGCTCCTGCGGTTCCTTCCAGTCCACTTTCTCAAACTGGATGGTCACATTGTGGATTCCCGCATGGTGGAAGATTTCTCGAATTTTGACACTGGTGTCCTGATATCCCCTGTCCTTTCGATACTTGATGTGCAGCGTGGCAATGTTCTTTCCACTTATAAGTTCCCAGATATGCACTTCATGTACACTGCTAACTCCGGGCACGCTAGAGAGTTTACTCACTAGAATAGAAAAGAGCAAACAAAAGCCAAGGTGAGTGCTATGGTCGAAACCAAGGAACTATGAGAGGGATACTGTCCCCATTAGCATCCTCACCAATACGATCATAAACATTTACTAGGAACAAAATGAAGAAAAACAACCTTGCCTCTATGGATGCATTTTCCCATAAGTGTCTTTCTCCTTTCTGAATCCCTATACCACATGATTTTAACCGATAAAAGACAATTCAGGGGAACGGATGTATCTCAAGTGGTTGAGCACCTGCTTCCCATGTACGAGGTCCTGGGTTCAATCCCTGGTACCTCGTGAAAACAAACAAATGAAAAAAAACCAACTCTCATTGGGGAGCAGATGTAACTCAGAGATTGAGCACCTGCTTCCCATGTATGAGGTCCTGGATTCAATCCCTGGTACCTCCTTAAAGAAAAGAGACAATTCAAAAAAAATAATGCCCAAAATAAACAAAAAAAAAAAAAAAAAAAAAAGAAGGAAAAATAAAAAATAAAAAATAATGCCCAGAGTGTGGGGATATATGAGGAACAGACAGGCTAATGAATTGCCAGTGGGAGTAACAATTGCCTACCTTTTTTAATTAAGGGAATAATTTGGTAATATGGATGAAAACTTTAAAATGTAGATACTCCCTTATACCCAGAAATCCTAGTTCTAGGAATTCATTCTAAAGGAAATAACCATGATGTTCCAAATATTTATGTAAAAGAATACGTTGGGCAATGCCCTTGGTATTAATGAAAGAATGGAAGCAATAGGGAAATAGTTAAATCAATTATATAAAGGAATAGGATACAGACATTAAAAATTAAGTTGCAGGAAGATGTTTAAGGATAAGGGGAAATGTACATAAGATATTTTTTAAGTGAAAAGGTGAACAGCTAAATTGTATATAAGGCATGATCGCTTATTTTAAACAAAACATCAAAATACATACACCAAAATATTAAGGGTAAGAATTTGTGAGTGGTTGAATTAGAAGAGATTTTTATTTGGGACGGCGGGTGTTCTTCTGTATTTTACATACAAAGGACATGATGTAGAGTAGTGGTTCCATGGGGGCAGATGTGGCTCAAATGGTTGTCTCCCATATGGAGGGACCTGGGTTTGATGCCAGTGGGAAAAAAAAAAAAAAAAAAGTAGTAGTGGTTCCAAACAAAGACCCTGAGCTAGCAAGAGTTTTAATTCCAGTTTAGTCATTTACTATCTACATAACCTTGGCCAATTGACCTAACCCTTCTGTGCCTCAATGTCCTTATCTAGGAATGATACATGTGTAGGCTTATTTTAAGAATGAAAATGAGTTAATTTAAGTAACACCCTTAAAACTGTGTCTAGTATGTAATACTATGCACCATAGCAAAAGCGTTGCAAGTGTTATTACTAACAATTTTTAAAATATCTTTTTCTATGTATTAATTTATTAATATGTATCACAAATTGTTTTTTCTATGTTTATCTTAGAAACAAGCTCCTGGGAGGGCAAAGACAATACTTTATATCTACTTCTTTGTGTCTCCTCTCCCCTCCCCACCACCTCCTATGCCTGCAGCACTGGGCAACTAGTAGGTGTTCAGGAAATGAAGGCTGATTATTTTAATTCTAAACTATAAAGCAGTCAGAGAGTTGACCATACCAAACTGACTGTCAGAATTAGTAAACTAACTAATGCTGCCAGAAAAGAAGCATCATCTATTTGACAAGGCCAGAAAAGGGAATGCCACATCCAGGGGTACAGATCACAGGAAAGCAACAGCTATTGGCAATGGCTCATGGCTCAACAGACTGGTACCAATGCATGCTGGTAAATAAACACAAGGGTGGCAGGGTCCTACCCTTCATAAAACAGAAACATTGTAAATCATACCTTTACCAGGGAAGAGTCTAACCGGGGCCATACAATGTGTATGATCCATTTAAATCTGATTACAAGCATCTGTCATGAAATAAGGTCTTCAAAGTTTCAGCCTTGTAGTAGATCTGGGTTTTTTATCTGTTTACTGGTTCACTAGTGTTGCACAAGCAGATGTACATGGCATAGTCAGTTTCCACTTATAAAATATGATTCCATTCAGAAACACTAGAAATAAATTTGTACATTCACCTCTCACCAACATATGAATAGCTCTCCGTTAAAAATTCTACAAAGTAGGAAGGTGGATGTGGCTCAAGCATTTGGGTGCCCACCTACCACAAGGGAGGTCCCAGGTTCAGTTCCCAGTGCCTCCTAGAGAAGACAAGAAAGACAGCAAGCTGGTGCAACAGGCGGGTGCGATGGGCTGACGCAACAAGATGACGTAACAAGGAGACACAAAGAGGAAACACAATGAGAGACACAACAAAGCAGGGAGCAGAGGTGGCTCAAGTGATTGAGCGCCTCACTCTTACATGGGAAGTCCTGAGTTCAGTTCCCAGTGCCTCCTAAAGAGAAGATGAGTGCACAATGAATGGACACAGAGAGCAGACAGTGGGCACAAACAATGAGATGGGATAGAGAAATTAAAAATAAATAATAAATCTTTAAAAAAAAACTACAGTCTTCAGAAATTTTATTCTCAGATGCACATAACTAAAGTGAAAGTTCGACCTTCTGTTTGAGCAAAGCAAAGGACCAGATTTCATTATAAATGAAGTTGTGAATGATCAGAAATTAAAACACTGTCTTTTGGGAACGGATGTGGCTCAAGCTGTTGAGCACCTGCTTCCCACATGGGAGGCCCCATGTTTGGTTCCTGGTGCCTCCTGAAAAAAACAAAAACAAATAACAAGCAAAACAAATGAAAAAACCAACTCAGGAATGTCGATGTCGCTCAGTGGTTGAGCGCCGGCTTCCCACATACAAGATCCCAGGTTCAATTCCCCATTCCAGTACCTCAAAACAAAACAAAACAAAAAACCACTGTCTTTTTTACAGTGTCCTAAGAGATGTGATGTCTTGCAAGCCCATAAAAAACAACTAACTAGAAGAATATGGCTGATTTGTGTTTTCAGAATAAGAAAAATTAAAAAACAAGTTCTTGGCAGATGTGGCCTTATTATTCAAGTTAAAAATAATCCTTTGACATAAGAAGGTAAATAGCCCAAAAATAAGTATTGGCCCAAGCAGTACATTCTCAAAAATTTACAGTTGAGTCAGATAATCATGGGTTAGAAAGGACCTTTGGTTCTTATAGTTATGAATCATTTTACTATGATACAAAACTTATGATGGGATACCCGTACTTCTGATTTCAGAACACAAAAAGCAAACATTGCTTTGAAATAATGCTGTCCCTTTGGCCTAAGTAACATTAAATCAGCAGGTGTTCCAGCTCAGAGCCCAGGCTGACTTACTCAGCTCTTCCATGTTGACTCCTTTGGGGACCATCTGTAGCAGAATGGCTGCTGTCTCTTTGATGAGCGGAAAGGCCGATGACAAAATAATGATGACCATGATGATAGTAAGGCTGGGGTCAATGTAGCACTGCCAGTTACACGGGTCCTCACGTTTCAGAGGAATCACATAGAATATGATGGCCGTGATCACCACAACCACTGACCCCAGGGCATCTCCCATCACATGCAAAAGAACACCTGCCGGAAGAAAGGAGGATGGCTAAAGCACAAATCCAAGTTGGAGAGCCATGTAACATTCAGTGACTCACACGTCCAAGTATATTAATACCTGTTGCTATTTGTTTTCTTTAGGGTTAGAACATCAGGATGGATCAGAGTGAGAAAATAATGGCAACTGCTTTTCAGAAAACAAAACCCCATGCCACCCTCCCAGGACCCAAAGAACCTGGAAGAGGGATAGTCTAGGAAGACTAGAGCTGGCAGACACCTAAGTGAAGAGTGGCTCTGCCGGCTCAAAGTGCACGTCGCTACCACCATCCATCCATCAGAGGGCGCTCACCTGGAAAGGAGAGGCTGTGCAAATGATTTTTCTTTCAAGCAAATGCCTGTGCTTCAAACTGTTTTAAACATTTTTAAGAGGCTATATCAAGAGAATGGTTCCTTTTATTCTTTGTCTTTCTTCTATCCTGATGCCATTTTCCATTTTCTATGTATGCATCTGTCTACATCTACTTAGGCTGTGGGCATTTAAATTGCATTTGATATTGGAAGAGATCAAAACAGTGATCTCTCTTTATGAACAATGTTTCCACTGAATAAAGATCCATTTGTCACAAGAAGATAAAATTAAAATTATACAGATAAATTAGTTTGTCAATTTTAACAATACTAATACAAGATGTTAATAATAAGGGAAACTATATGGTTGGGGGGCAGGTAAAATGGGAACTCTGCACTTTCTGTGCAATTTTTCTGTAAATCTAAAACTGCTCTAAAAATAAAGTTATTTAAAAATTCTACAGAGAATAATTACCCTTTATAAAAGCCCCCCCCCAAAAAAATTCTACAAATAATAAAAATTGTGAATGCCTTTAATTAAGGGAACCTGAATTATGATGTAGAAAACATGCAATCCTCAGCAAAGATTTGGATGCCCAATTACTTGTCAGACATAGACTAAAATGGGATTTAGCAAATTAGGTGAAAATCTTGTCAGAAAGCTTATAAAATGTAAACACAAAGCATTTTGTATGGAAAGCAACTCAGAATTTTCGGCGGACCAGCAGCACGAGAACCAACTGCAAAATGCAGAATTTCAGGCCCCACTTCAGGTCCACTGAATCTGAATCTGCATTCTAACATGATCCCCATGTGATTATAATGCACTGCTTTCAAAGAAAATACATATATTAAGAAAAGTCTGCTTTGCCTCTCCAAATATCCCAGACTTTCACTCAATAGAATTACAATAATCCAAATTACTAATAACTCACTCATGGCTAAGACTGAATGGTCTCACTTTGAAGATGCTTTAATCGGGTTAATTCCTCCTTTTGGCAACATGTGGAGAATGCTGAGTAACCTAAATAAAGTGTCATTCAGTAATGTGCTGAATGTAATTTGCGACAACGTTTTCCCAAAAAGTGGAGGAATAAAAATAATCTAACGGAACACATGTAGCTCAAGTGGTTGAGTGCCTGCTTCCCATGTACAAGGTCCTGGGTTCAATCCTGAGTACTTCCTAAAAATAATAATAATCTAAGTTTTTTTTTTTACTGTCTACTTGTGGTAATAGAATCCCAATTTGATAAATACCTAAAATAGCCCTAGAGTTCTTACTTCTGACTCCCTTACCCCAGCAAGAGAACTTCTTCCTTCCCAGTCCCTGTCCACAAAGGGAAACTCAAAACTTTCCCTAGAGTTGGTCCACACACTTTCTTCCACTAGAACTGAGGATCTAAGTCCTAAATTTCTTTAGGACAGTACAAAACACTACCATAAAATTTTGAAAACAAAATTTTGGGAAAAAAAAAAAAAATCCCACTTGGTATCATTTTCACCGCCCAAGACAGTGTGTGATTTTTTTCTCTGATCATTTCATGCATTAACCTCATTTCTTCCTTTAGACTGAAAGGAACTCGCAGGTGAGGGCCATGCCCTGAACTTCTTTTGTTTACTCTGCAGCACTGGAGGCATACATGGTAAGAACTCAGTAAAAGAGTGTTTCCTGGTTTTTTGAATCATAACTCCCATGACATAAAATAACTCCTGTCCTTTACTTAAGGATAATAATTGTGATGATAGCTAACATTTATGGACCAGGTATTGTTTTAAGTGCTTTACATTTATTTACACATCAAATCCTCTTAAGGAGCCCTGTCGTGGTTACTCTCAGCATTTTACAAATGAGGAAACTGAGAGGCAGAATAGTCCAGTATCACACAGCCAGAAGTTATTAGAGCAGGGATATAAGTTTGGGTAATATGACTACAGAACTCCTGTGCATCCTGACTCATATAAGTCCTAAATTCCAATTTCAGGTTTTCCTGTGAGATATCCCACCACCAGCCCCTAGGAATTACATAAAATAGTCACATTTAATCTTGTTTTTCCATCAAAACTCCACAGTATGAATTGTGTTCTGCAATCCAGTGTACACAGACACAAACTGAAGCAAATGTTTCATTTAAAATCTATCCATAAACATGATTTATTATTTTCTATTTGATTTCAATCATTTCTGATCAGTTTTTCCACATGCTGATCATACTTTACTAGATTGATTATTTTATGACCTAAGCTATGGTGACCTTCATCTTGATGCTGTTTAAAGCCTCATACCATCAAAGTCTGGAGATTTACGATTATGGTGCCTTTGCTGACCTCCCTTGCAAATATGAAGAAAGCATGATATTTTTCCTCCAGGGGCCACAGTCTAGTGGCAAAATTCTGAGGTAAGTGCATCTATAACCTGCTGTGGGAGAAAGAGAGTGCCCTGGGAACCTCAGAGAAAGCGTCTCAAGAGATGGGCAGTTTGGGCGGGTCTCTAGGCAGGGGGAGACCGGAGAAGACATTTCAGGCACAGAGTACTAAAGGGAGGCTGCAGATGTTCAGATACTGATTATATCTACCTCATCTCAGGGACCAGTTCTGAGGAATATGTAAAATATCTGAAAGCTCACTGAAAAGTGCACGGACCTGACTACTAGGAGGGAGAGCTAACAGGCAAGGCTCTGCTAACGATGGGCACCATTTGTCGAGTGGGTCTCCAAGATGGGTGGGCACTGTTTCCAACCACCCATGTAGCCCTCACAGCAGCACAGTGATGCTGAGGAGGCATGAAGGAGTGGGGGGTGGGGGAGAGAAGGCAGGGAAGGGATGGGGGGGCAGTGAAAGGGTGAGGAAGAAAAGAGATAATGAAGGAGGGGCAGTATGGGGGGGGAGGTAGTCAAAACAAAGGGAGAAGGGTAGAAATGTCTAGAAAGGAGTGTTGCCACCAGAACATGCAAGCCCTGCGTGTCGCTAGCGTTTACACCTTATTCTGGAGGCAGTAAAGGTTTTTGAGCAGACTCTGACATAACATAACATGACATGAACCATATCTGTGGTGCAGAAAGATAAATCTGGCCACATCTGAGAGGCCAAGATCACCACTTGGTGGACAACTCAATCACCTGATTAGTTACAACGCTCCCAAAGTAGTTTCATAAAGGTGGAAAACCTCAGCATTTGGCCCTCACTTGCTGGTCTTTAAAAACACCTGTCACATAACATGAATTGGTGATTCGACATAAGTTAAAATTTGGTAAGGTCCCAACATTTGCAAAAGCCACCAATGCTGTTGAATTTGTTGAATAACTGGAAACACTGCATTTGCACTGGGCTCTGACAAGTGGTTATGAAAGAATGAGAGAGTTTTCTTACTGGGTAAAAACAGAAATTAGAAAGAAACATCTCCTCAAAGGGGATTCATTTTCAAAGGATGCCAGAATTGCAATTCATTCATTTACGCTTATTCTGAAACATAAACAAGGGCTAAGGTGTTTTTCTGTCCCTCTGTCACAACATTTTTTTAAAGTGTCACGTTTGAGCCTATTAAAGAAAATCCACCACTACAAACCACATTAACATTGACAAGAATTTAAAAAGGATTCTGCTTTCCTGTGCTTTACAGAAGATGATGTGTTTCTCAGAACTTTTTTTAAATGTAATTTCCATTGGAATGAAGGAAACAGTAATGAAAATCAAGAAATGCAGGTGTTTTGTACATAAGGAATCCCCATTAGATGTTGCGCCTGCAGGTCTGTGGAACAGTCCTGCTTTCTAGAACAGTTGTTTAACTCACAGAACTGTAACCACCCAGCAGAATGTGTGTACTGGAAAAGCAAACCGTCTCTGACCGGGATCTAGAGGCAATGTACAATGATGGGAAGAGCCAGAGATGTGAAGTAGGGAGCTAGGATTCCAGCCCTGGCTCTGCAGCTAGCTGGGGTGACTTGGAGGAAGTCACCAGACTCTGAGCCCTGTTCCCATCTGTAAAACAAAGGGCTTAAAGTTGATTTTCCCTGAGTCTTTCCAGCTCTACCGTTCTGTGGTCCCGTGGCGCCCTGCCCTGAACCATGGCTCCAAAATGACAATACGAGACCTAAGCCTGAAAAGTGGAAAAGCTGTGATGTCCCTGTCAGCCACAACACAGCACTCACAACAAGCAGCAGGGACGATTCGAGCTAACCCTTACTGCAGCAGCGTGGCTTTGAGCCCAGGTCTACCACACACTACCTGAATGGCAAGAGTACCCAACTCCTAAGGTTGTCATGAATATTATGTGACTCATTCACGAAGAGTGTCAGGCGTAAAGTTCACATGCAATAAGACGTCAGCTAGTATTCCTCCTTGTCCTGCCTCAGCATTTTACAACAAGCCCCAAGAGGTGGGTACTGTTCTCACCTTCATGTTAAAGATGAGAGAATCCCAGGCTTATAAGGTTTAGTTACTTGCCCAAAGTCATAGAGCTCTTAAATGGCAGAGCCAGGAGCCAAACCCAGGCAGCTTGAGGCAATTCTGATCTTTCAGCCCTTGCTCTCTTAGCCTTTATCAGAAGCTAGGGGTGCACTCGTCAATTCCTGTGGACTAAAATTTAGCAATATCATACAGGTTTCCCTTATATTATATTATGCTTCCAATCCAGGTCACAATACTTTTTAGAACTTCATATGTTGCTGCCTTATAGGTGCGTTCTGGTAATCACTTTGTAAAGGAGATGTAAAATTCAAAAGTGAAGGCATCTCATCTATTATTCATTATATATACATATAATATATATAAGTATGCATATATATTATTTCCACTTAAGCCTCACTACAAATTTCTCCAAACCAGTTGCTTAAACTTTGTTGAAATTCCAAAAGTCAAGGTTGGGGCTTGATTCCTTCTGGAATCACTCTGAAGCATACATAGTCTGTGCCCAAGAAGTTGGAAAGGAGAGATGTTGGATACAATGGAGTCTGGTAAGAAATGCACCTCTAAATTCCCTGGGCTGCCCTTTGCCCAGTGCTTGTGAACTTGAACATGCGGTGGGAGAATACTAGTGACATGCCTGCTTTCCAGTTGCCCCACCAGAAACCCCACTTTGGGCCTGGATGTGGAGGATCAAGTGAGTCAACAGATCTTTCATTGAGGCAGATTTCTGGCACAAATAACTGAGGCTGTAAGGTCATTCAACAATGTCAGTTAGGATATAACCTTGGCTAGGAGCCCACCCAAATCACGTTCAATTAAAATAGGCTGCATTTATGTTAGTGATATCCATGGGTGGGCAAAAACAAGTATAGTAACACGACTTCAATATAGAAAGCTCTGGTGCAGACAGCATTCCACAGGACTCAGTGGAGGGACAATAAATCATTAGCAACTAGTTCCTCCCTCAGAACCCATGCAGTGATTAGGCAAGAGGTTAGGGTCATAGTCTATGTGTGTAATTTGCCTACTTTCAAACACATGGTTCCTTATCAAAAGTCAAACAGAAATGAAGACTATAGCACAGCCCGCACGTACCACTGAAAAGGGATTTCAAATTGACCCCAAATCATCCTACCTCTGATATTCAAGGCTTCAGACTTTTTCTCCTTTTTTGTAGTCTCTTCAGGCTCATTCTGGGTATTGAGGGAATCACCTGCATTCAAAGAAGAAACCTTGTGTTGTGTATAAGTTCTACAAACAAAAAAAAACCAATGGACTCAAAAAGAAGTTTTGTTATTTTTAAATTCCTCCTAGCTTATCAGAGACCCCATACCTTTTCACACACAGCCCAGAACAGTATACATTTTTACATTTTGGTCTTGAAATACATGGTGTGATCCACCTTTGGACTTCATTCACACTTTTTTTCAAGAAAAAAAAAAAAAAAAAAAAGAGGGCAAGTGGTAGCTGTCACCCCAAACCCACAACTCCCAAGGGGTAGAGGGATGGGCAGCAGGGGAGGGAGAACAGCTAAGTTTAGGTAGCTAATGGAGGGGGAAGGGGGTAGGGGAGTGTTATCTGTTACCCAATAATAATGACTGATTTCCAAGAAAGACAATACTCCTAGACAGAGACATAGGGGTGGGGGAAGGCAAAGGGGACCTGAGCATCCAGGAGAAAAAAATATATATATATTGTGGGGGAATATGTTAAATTAACATTAGAGAAGTCAAGGGGGACTGCAAAGGGAATGTTTTAAAAAATGAAAATAAAGACAGGAGGCAAAAAAGGGCGTGGGGCGGAGAGGAAGGGACGAGGTGGGAGGAGGCAAGGGCAAAGCGGTCCAGAGGATGCAACCGAAAGGCACCTGCTACGTTTGAGAACACGGTCGCCCCTTTCTCCTCCTTCCTTTCGGCGGGAGCCACCCGGAGGGTCGCTGCCGATTGCAAGCGGGGGGCTGTCGGGATCGCGGCTTGCTGCCGCCCCTCGGCGCTCTGGGGCCCACCGAAGGGGTCCCGAATGCCGTCCCCGGCCAGCTGCTGCTGCTGCTGGCGGTGGCGGCCCCGGCCACAGCTGGCGAAGCAGGCGGCGCAGTCCTGGAAGATGAGCAAGCCCACCACGTTGACCGCCAGGCCCAGGGCGCCGACGATGAGCACCAGCTCCGGGTCATCGATGCGCTCCGGCCGGGCCAGGCGCAGTATGGCCTCCACGAAGATGGTGAAGCACAGCGCGGTGAGGAATACCGCGTTGCTCAGCGCACCCACCACCTCTGCGCGCCCGTAGCCGTAGGTGGCCCGGAAGCCCCGGCTGGGGCGCCGGGCGATGTAGCCTGCGCTCAGCCCCACGCACAGCGAGATCAGGTCCGAGAGCATGTTGAAGGAGTCGGAGAGCAGCGCGATGGAATTGCCCAGGTAGCCTGAGACCAGCTCCGCCACGAAGAAGGCGACGGTGAGCACCAGCATGAAGATCAGCCGGCACGTCTTGCCCGAATAGCGTCCCATCTCCGCGTGACAGCGCGCAGCCAGCGCCCGGCGGATCCGCCGACCGCCCGCGCCGCCCGGTGCGCTCCTGCCCGCCGCGCCCAGCAGAGACCCGCGCGTCCCGCGCGTAGCAGCGGCCGCCGGCGCAACAAGTGGGGTCGCGGCGCGGGCGCCCCTGGCTCACCCGAGGCCTGGCACCCGTCTCCAGGGCTTCACTGCCGGCCCTGCCCTTGGGCTTTTTATAAGGCAGAAGCAGAGCGCCCCCAGCCTCTACACGTCCAGAGTCTAAAGGAGTGGCCGCGCCGGCGGCGGTATCTGAAGAGACCTTACGTCGCCGCCGGTGGCCTCTTCCCCCTCCCTTCCGTCCAGGACCCAACTTGGCAGGCGGCCACGGGCCAAGGTCTCTTCCTTCTAGGACAGAACTGGGCAGAGAGGGGAGTTTCTAAGAAGAGGGGGCGTGTCTGGATTTCAAGCCTCACAGGCAGCCCCTCAGCAGAGGTGGGTTTCACAAATGACACCGCTTCTCCAGTCGCTCCCGACCGCCAGTGCCCTGAACGTCGACTCCTGGGGGTTAAGGGCCTTGGCCTGCTGTGGGTGTGTTCTCGGTGAACTTGGCCACCTTGGCGTACGTGCTGCTTGCAGCACAGACTTCATATTTAAGGAGCCGCCTGTGTCTAGCTAGCTGGGCATTAACCCCGCCAACCCTGCCCTTAGGGGTACTTCCTGCTTTTTCATTTCGTTAAATTTGAACCAATCCTTCATTCGCCCCAAGCCCACTACCACTAGTATAGTTATTTTATCCACACCGCTTGCGCACAGCCTTTGGGAAGATCCCGTTATCGTTTCTGTTACCCCCTCACGGCATAGAATCACCCCGTTTCTCCCTTCGATTCTTCATCCTCAAGACCTCCTTCCAGAAGTGACGCACAGGAGACCTCCAGGAGAGGTTAGACCACACTTTTCTTAAGCATTGCACGGCCATCTAGCATTCAGGAAAGCACTTTATAACAGATACAAGGCCCTCGTCTACCAAAGACGCCAAGGCAGATCTCCTGTGAACTTGTCTCATTCTCCGAGGGAAAGACTGTTTTACCCACCCCCATGTGTCCCTGACAGCATGGCCTGACACTCATAGGTCAATCGACTGACCTACATAAAGGCTTATTCCAAATAAAGCCTCTTCTGTTGGCAAAAGGCATTGCTCCAGTAAAAGTTATCCAGAAAGGACTGTCTTCAGGACTCTGGGAGAGGCTGAGGAGTTGAACCTTTAAAGAGCTGTGTGGCTGCTGATCAGTTCAGGTTATGTGGAAGAGGGACCTTTGCAGATTTCTTTATTGGTTTGTTTTTGCTTTATATCACTGCCTCATTGTGCACAGGATCTGAAGCTGAAGTCTGGTAATCTCTGTTCTCCCTCCCCCATCCCCAACCCCTGAACTTTAACCATTCCTGAAAAACACATCCATTTCTGGCTCAGAAATGAATAAAAGGCCACAAAATCCATTAGCATAACATTCTAACTGAAGCCCTGTTGCCTTAGCCTTATAAAACACGACAAGCTCTTTGAATGACCTAGGAGGGCCCCTAACATGCCAAAGCATCCTTGATCTGAGGGTTCCACTTTATACCAGGTAGGCCTCCAAACCCAGGGAGCTTATCACAGCTCCAGGGGAAAAGCTCTGCACTGAAAACTTGAGAAAATGGGTAAATTATTCTCTAAAAATCAGTATAAAAGTGATCAATAATTGTAAAAGATGTAAGAAGCTATAGACTGATCAAAGGTTTGAAGCTGTGTGAACTTGGTCAAGTTTCTTAATCATTTGGGCCTTTTTTTGCTACTATAAAATACAAATAATAACAGTACCTCCTCAAATCATTGTGAGGATTAAATGAGTTAATATGTGTCAAGTGCTTATAACAGTACCTGGCACATAGTAAGCACTCAGTAAATGTTAGCTATAATTTTATTGCTATTATTATTATATAGCACATGTTTTTTGCTATTGAAAAACTGACACAAAACTCTCTGACACACAGAAGAGTACTGTACCCTTCCCAGTGTCTGGCTTATACTGTCTTCAAACTATGAAACATCTGAAACAGTTAATGCATGACAGCAAGCAAAGCAGTCAAAATAAGAGAGAGGCCTGTTCGTAATTCACCTGATAGGGCTAAAATATTCCCTGCTATTATATTATTTCTTTTCATTCTCAGCTGAAGTAAAAACCTGAGATCACCAGAAATATATCTTGTACCTAGTGCTTAGTCATTCTCCCAACCAAAAAATTATGCCACTACCCCTAGATGCAGACAATGGACCTAGAAAGCCTGTGGCTGAGGAAATCTAGAGAGAAGCTGTATGTGTCTGAGAAGCCCAGTTCTTGAGTTTGAGAAAGGATTAGCATTACCAGATGGTGTCAACAAGAAAAATGTTTTGACTAAAACTATGTATATGTGTATGTGTATATATATGTGTACTTGTATTTATATGTATATAATCTAAGTTAATTGACAAAAATTTAGACTGCATCTTAAACTTTCCAGTAAGTTTTAAGATTTTGATAGCTTTTTGTTTGTTGAGCTCTTACTCTCTCTAGCCCTGTGCTGAGTACTTCATAGACATTACCTCATTTCATCATACAACAGCCCCCTAAAAAAGTACTATTTTATAGGTGAAGAACCTGAAGTTCAGAGATTTTAAAGAATTTGCCCAAGGTTACATAATCTGTAAAAAATCAAATCAAGATCTAATCTAGCCATCAAATTCCAGAGTTTATGCTTTTGTTCACACATCATACTTTATTAATTTGGTCATTTTTAATACTTCTTTGTTCTACACAAATGAAAGGAAATTTTTAAAGTTTACTTTTCATTGATGTAACACTTGATGTGTTACATCATAAGTTCATAAATTCAGAGATTATGGAACTAAAAATTATTTCTACCTTGGTATTTGATCCAATAATCAACAAATAATTGTGGTTTTTTAAAAATTGAAAACATTTGTTTTTGTTTTCTTTTTTAAATTTTCACTTGACAAAAGAAGATTCAGGGAAGAGAATGGACACCTTGTCTAAGGCACAAAATTCTAATTAAAAAGAAGAAATAGCATCATGGTGAGTAAAATAAGCCAGACACAAAAGGACAGATATTGTATGTTTTCACTTATATGAAGTAGATAGAATATGCAAATTCATAGAAATAGAAAGTAGATTACAGTTTACTAAGGATGGGGGTTAGAATGGAGAGTTAATGCTTAATGGGTGCAGAGCTTCTGTTTAGGGTGATGGAAAAGTACTTGAAAGTGGTTTCAATGGGAAATTTTACATTGTATAGATATTACCACAATAAATCTCTTTTTAAAAAAGAGGTAGCATTTTTCCCCATAGCAACAGCCTCAAGATATTAAATACACTACCAAAAGAATGAAGTGTCTCACCACTAACCCAGTTCCAAACACATAGAGCAGGATACAACATGATGACCTTTCAAAAGGAAATCACTTCTCTAGGTAGCTGAGGAATCTTGTATTCAAACTTAGTGCTTCATCAGAAAATTTATATAATAGGTATATTTGTAACACTTAAGCTATATAAATGCAAAATATATGCATTTTTCCTCAAAGTATGTCAGAATATATTAAATTAAAGAGATTCTTGATTTGAAGTGACTTTTTTTTTTTAATGACAAGATAAAAGCTAGGTAATGGTCAACACCATTTTGAATGGGCTATTGATAAAGAAGTCTCAGCAGCGCTGTGAGTTGCAGCACGTCTAGATGGAAGTAGCTCTAATACAAATTTAGTTTTGCCCATCAGCCTAACCTAAAGGTACCTTCCTGGTTTCTGTAAAATGCCCCTGTTCTTGCAACCGAGTTGTAATTCTGCTCATAGCACTAGCCTATGGAATTGGTAAGAACGCAAGCCTCACAATAACATTAAAGAATACAACCTACTTATTGAGAAAATGCCAGACTCTGGGCAATTTTAAGTATGCGCTCACTTTAAGAAACTTTTAAAGGCAAGAGAATGGAGCAGTTCTTAACTTGATGTTTGGAACCACTCAGCTGAGTGACCTGGGGCAATTTACTTACAACTTCTCTTTCCTCATCTGTGAAATAAGGATTATAATGCGATTTACCTCAGGGGGTTGTCATGAGCCTTAAATGAGAAAAATTGCTTAGCATAGTGTCAAGTTCATAAGAAGTGCTCAATAAGTATTAACAAAAAATATACCCACCATCTTGATTTTTAAATCCAAGTTTAGGGAGGGGAAAATAATTCCCTTAACCAAAGCATTCACAATAAGGGTTACTTTTTTTTTTCAGAGAAAACATATTAAAGGATTTAAGGAGCAGTGAAACTTATGCAGACCTAAGATAAAATGTTTTTAAATGACTGCAACTGGAAGGAAAATACAGTGTGCATTACAATAATTAAATATATGCAAAGTATGGGAACCCAAGTTACAGACTGTTGCATGCACGGATGTATAAGAATGGCATTGATCTTCTTATATAACACCAGGGATGATGGGTTTGGGCAGTTTGATGCATTTGGGAGTAAAATGTTATGCTATTTGGGGTCAGCTTGTCATTATGAACACTGTACCTAAAGCTTCTGCTACTTCTTTCCACCATCTCAGATAACAAGGACACCACACACTCACTTATGAGAAAACCCTGTGTATGAGGCTTGGGAGAGGGAGAGGAGAGAAAGTGAGAGAGAACAGCAATTGAAAATGGATATAGCTGTTAGAAGAAAGGGCGCAGGGTGTTAAAGGTAGAGCTGGGAGATTAAGAATCACTTATTCAAAGTTCATCGTCATTTATTGGGGTCTTGAGTCCCCCTGATTGGTGAATGGGGGGGGAGATCCATTTTGGGGCTGTTTCCAATTCAAAGGGAAGCAAAAAGTACTAAAAATTGTAAGAAATGGAGAGAAACTCCCCCTTGATGTTGATTCTAAATCTAATAATAGTACAAGTGATAAGTCCTATATTATTTAACAATTTACAAAAAAAAAAACTTTCATGTGTTATTTGATTCCATCACAAAGAATCCCACACAAATAGCAACTTTCTGTACTGCCAGATTCACCTTAAATTTTACACTATATGGAAAGAAATTTTGGCTACAATTGTGGGGAAGAGGTTAAAATAAAGCCTGTTAAATGCCCCTCTACCTCTATCTGCCAAACGTGCTGGCTAAATATTCAGAGCTGTGTAGTGGAGAGACATAGGTTTTGGATCCATGCAGATCTAGGATCTAATCTGGCTTCATCAGTTATTAACAACTGGGCAAGTCACTTAACTTCTCTGAGCCTCTATGGTCTCATCTACAATCTAGACAAAGTGGTGTCACTCTCTGTCAAAGCAGTTATGAGATTCAAATGGGAAACAGCACATGGAAATGGCCTTGCATCACACCTTAGGTAGATAATACATAAATGTTGGCTTCTTCCCTTAACTTTTTTTTTTTTGTTAAGCTTTGTTTTATTGATTTATTTGTCCCCACCCCCCTGTTTTCTGCATTTGCTGTGTCTATTTGTTGTGTGCTGCTCGTCTTTTTTTTTAGGAGGCACCGGGAACCTGGGACCTCCCATGTGGGAGGGAGGCACCTAATTGCTTGAGCCACCTCCGCTCATTTCACTTAACTTTTGGCTACCTTCATTCCCAGAATTATTGTTGATCACTAGCAAGCAACATTGTGGAATCTCCTACACAGTTATTTAGATTACCTTATTTTTTAAAATCACCTATTTCCCCTTGAGTCAAATCATCAAGAAATGATCGGCTATTGATTAATAAGATATTTTATATACGTAAAACTCCAAAACTATCAGCTATCATTGCTACACTTCTTTAAAAAGGTGCCCATTCTGCCCTTACCGTCTGCTATTCAGATGGCAGAAGATAGAAAGAATCAGGTATCTGGATTTGAGACAAAATTATTACCAATATGAAATGAGAGGCTCTGTTGAATCCTGAAAGAGATGGAAGAGAACTAAAAGTCTGGACTTCTGACATTAAGCTGTTGTACAACTTGGACCAGTCACTATATTTCTAAGCCTCAGTTTTCCAATCTGTGAAATGTAAATAAGAACTTCATAATACTTGCCCATTTGTGATTGTTTTTGACTATCAAATATAATTCTGAAGGTACAAATACATAGAAAAAGAAAAGGCATTGCTCTTGTAATTAATGAAGCCAAATATCCATATCCTACCCGAGTTCTGGAAAGCATGCACGGTATTTGTAACCACCAGTGATTTAAGTGGGTCAGCTAAGGTTTTAGATTGCTGGAGACCCCTCCATGCTTCCTTCTGGTAAGACACCCTGTCACCTTAGACACAGAGACAGGCATGGAATCCAGGGTATACCACCCATAGTTTCTGAACCCCTGCCCAAAGTGCTAGGCGTGCTCAAGACATGGGCACTTGGTCCAAGGTTAGCCAGAGTACTTCTCTTAGAATTTTCAAAATTGATTTGAGAGACAGACACTCCATTTCCTATCCATGGAAAAGGCTAGACTTGAGCTAGGAAATGAAAGAAGACATAGGCAGAATATTTGCCTGGTAAAGATATTCAAGGAATGGCACAAGTGAGAAAATTGAAGCACTATCTGCTTGTGAAAGGCTTTAAATGCTAAGTCATCAAGTTTCAACTTTATCCCATGGAAACTGGGGAGCAACTAGGGATTTTTTAACAGGAAAGTATTACAACCAAGGTTCTACAAAGATTAATCTGACATCTTTTAATAAAATGGACCCTAGAAGGTCGCTCTCCTAGAAGCAGTGAAATACAAGAGTAAACTTTTGAACTAGTAAGATTTGTGGAATGATGAGACTCTGTAGTAGGAAATGGATGGGGGAGAATAGATTAAAGTTTTTTTTGCTTGTGTTCATATTCACACTCCATTCCCCAAGCTTCATATTTCCAGGATGGGGTGTCCACAGGAGTAACACTCCCCGCATCTTTCTGCTCCTCCCCCTCTCACTTCTCCCAGAGGCAGGATAACGTCTTTGTCTGGTGTCTTGGGAGAAAAAGAAAACTAACATCTTCTGGTCTTTCTTTTTCAAATTTGCCTTCCCACAGAGACCTGTAATTCTGGTGAACACGAGGAAAGCTTACTGGGAAAGGCTCTGCCCTGTGGAGGCATGCCCGGGATTGGGTGGGCTAGTTTAATTCTGGGATGAGTTATTAGGAAACTCTTCACTATTACACATCTAAGCTATATCCTTCAATATCTCTAATTAAGTAGATATCTTATGTCCAACTGCCACCTATATAATATCTATCAATTGAAGTGAGAAAGGGGTATTATTTATTAGTTCTTAAATCACTAGTGTACTGGTGAGTTAGGAGGAACCTTGAGAAAGATAAAGATGAGTATCTGGGAACCAAAGTAACGCATGGAGATTGAGACTTCTGGTGAGGCCTGGGCAGGAACTCTTAAGATTTAATGCTCCAGTAAGTTGAGCCAGGCAGTATTTTGACCTTGACAAGTCACAGCAGTTTATTGCCTACAGAAGAGTGGCTGTTGTTATCGATATGGAGCTGTTTTAACAGGCTGTGGTAGATTATGTAACCCAGTTTGTACATGTTCTTAGTCTTAATCCCATAACCCTGTGAGTGTGAACCCATTGTAGACAGGGCCTCTTGAAGATGTTATTTTCGGTGAACATGTGGCCAGCTGAAGCAGGACGGGGCTTAACCCAGATAACTGGAGGCCTTATAAAATGAAGAAACTGGAAGCCAGGGTCAAAGAACCAGGAGGTCAGCAGGAATCCTGAAGAGAAAGAAGAGGGCATCGCCATGTGATGGGAAACAGAAATAAAGCCAAGGAACCCCAAGGATTGCCAGCGAGCCAGCACTAGATCACCAATGACCCATGGAGGAAGCAAGCCTTCTAGCCTTTGAAACCATGAGATGATAAATTCCCCTTGTTTAAGTCAACCCATTTATTCTAGTCTACTAGGCTGCTGAAAGCAATATACCAGAAATGGGTTGCCTTTTACAATGGAAATCTATCAGCTTACAAGCTTACAGTTCTAGGGTTGTGAAAATGTCCAAATGAAGGCATCATCAAGATGATACCTTCTTCCTGAAGACCGGCTGCCAGCAATCCTGGACTCTTTTGCCACGTGGCAAGGCACATAGAGGCATCTGCTGGCCTCTCCCTTCTTTCTGAGTTTCATTGCTTCCAGTTTCTTGCTTCCATGGCTTTCTCTCCTGCCTGAATTTTATTCTCTTATAAAGGACTCCAGTAAGAAGATTAAGACCCACCCTTAAAGAGGTAGGTCACATCTTTTTTTTTTTTTTTTTTAACGGATACATACAATTTTTTTTTTTAATCAAACAATATATTACACAATATATTTGGTTGATAGTAATGCATTCATACAGTATTTGTCCTTTTGTGTCTGGCTTGCTTCACTCAACATAATGTCCTCCAGGTTCAGAGGACATTAGTGAGTTAAGATCCTACTCACCAAAAGATTCTACTTACACCCACAGGAATGGATTAACTTTAAGAAAAATCCTTTTCTGGGGAACATACAGCTTCAAATCATCACACCATTGTATAGTATTTTTCATAGCAGCCTGGCAAACTAAGACAATTTTTGGTACCAGAGAGTAGCATGCTGCTATTGCAAATACCAAAAAATGTGGAGTTGGCTTTGGAATTTGATATTGGGGAGAGGCTGGAAGAATTTTCGAGCATGTGATAGAAAAGTCTAGATTGCTTTGAAGAAACTGTTGGTAGAAATATAGACATTAAAGGTATTTCTGATGAGGCTTTAGAAGGAAATGATGAATGTGTTAATGGAAATTGGAAGAAAGGTGACCCTTGTTATAAAATGACAGAGAATTTGGCAAATTAGATTCTAATGTCGGATGGAAAGCAGAACTTGTAAGTGATGAACTTGGATATTTAGCTAAAGAGATTTCCGAGCTAAGTGTGGGAGGTGTAGCCTGGTTTCTCCTTGCTTATAGTAAAATGAGAGAGGAAAGGGATAAACTGAGAACTGAGCGGTTAAGCACAAAGGAACCAGCAATTGATGATTTTGGGTCTAGATAGTATACCCTGAGACTAGGGCCAGAAGTGGCTCTATCAGGGCCCTCCCTGAGATAAATTTAGTCTCACAAGGGAGTGGCTAAACAAAGAGTGTAGCCACACTCTCTTTACATGGAGATGGATCCAGTCAACCTTCTTAGAAGAAGTCAGGAGTGGACATGTATTTGTCTAGAAAGGATCTGTGGAAAATCCTTTTGTCAATAGCTTGGACCTCCTTCAACTGCATGGAAAGCTGACAAGGCTTTTTTTTTTAGAATTTTTTGTGAAAAGAAGCACTGCCAGCATGGACTGAAAGGGACAGTGAAGGGATGAATTTAAGGAGGAATTGCTTCAAGAGCAGAACCGTGGAAGCAGAGTTCTAGACCAAAGAGATCTCCTTGGGCCAAGAAAGTGGACAAGCCCACACATGTGGAAAGGGCAGGTCTGCCCCTGCACTTGCAGGGCAAAGGCCAGCTGCCTTGGTGCTTGGAGGTGGCAAGGCTTCTTCCCCAATGTTCAGGAAGAGTTCAACTGCCACCCTACTACGTGGAGAGGGTGGGACCTACACCCCAGTTTTTTGGACAGAAAAAGGCCACCATTCCAGTGCTTGGAGATGGTGGGGCCAAGGCCCCAGAATTTGGGGAAAGCATGGCCACTATGCAAGCACTTGGAAAGGAAGGGGCTGCTTCTCCAGCAGGCCCAGAGGACAAAGCATCAATCCACAGATGCTCAAAGCTTGAGATCTAATGGAGTTTGCCCACATGGGTTTTGGACTTGTTTGGGACCTGTGACCCTTGTTTTCCTTCCAATTTCTGCCTTCTGAATTGGGAATGTCTATACTATACCTGCCCCACAATTGTATGTTGGAAGCCAATTTCTTGTTTTTCTAGGTTTCAGAAGTCCACAGATGGAGAGGAATTTTGCCCCAGGATGAACTAATCGGCCCATAGCCGATTTTGATGAGACTTTGGATTCAGAGTTATTACTGAAATGACTTAAAGCTTTTGGAATGTTGTAGTGGGGTGATTGAATTTTGCATGTGGGAAGAACATGTCTTTTTGGGTTCCAGAGGGCAGACTGTGGTACACTGAATTATGTACCCCAATTTACACATGTTCTTACTCTTAATCCATATCCTTGTGGGTATGAATTCATTGTAGACAAGGCCTCTTGAAGATGTTATTTTTAGTTAGGGTGTGGCCAACTAAACCGTAATCCAAATTCCTGGAGCTCTTTAAAAAGAAGAAGCTAGAGTCCACAGTCACTACCATAGGGAGAATGAGGAAATCAGCAAGAACTCTGAAGAAAAAGATGAGGATGTCGCCATGTGATGGGAAACAGAGATAAAGCCAAGGTGCCCCAACCGTTGCCAGCAAGAAGACACAGAACTCTAACGACCCAGGGAGGAAGCAAGCCTTCTAGCCTCTGAAACCATGAGTTCATTGATTTGTTTATGACAAAACCCCATTGTGTGGTATTTGTCTTAGCAGCCTAGTAAACCAAGACACAGGCATTAGTAAGTTTGAGGTTTTAAGACTGATTTTTACTATGTACTTCAGCCTTCCCACATGAAGAAAATGAAAAAGTAGAGTAATTTGCTCTCAAAAACAGCAGGCTGATTGAGCGAAAGGAAGTGGAAGCTTTGCTGATATTAGACAGAGGTAAGAAGGAAAAAGAGATAAAAACATCTCTAAATACTCATATTTCGGGCATTAGATTAGATCAGACTGGTATCTGGCAACCAAAGAAATCTTTCAGAAGGCAAGATTTAGAGAGCAGACTGGGTCCTGGCAAGCACCCCACTGCCACAGAGGAAACAACACCCAGATAGGTATTAAAGGTCATGCTCTTAAAGTTGTGAATATTGCCCAAAATACAAGCAATTGGGAAATACAGCAGTAATGCTAGGTGTGTCCCACTGTTGTGTTAGGTGATTTGTTTCTTTAGTTCACATGTCTTTGGATCAAGAGGAAAGATAGTCAAGGAGTTGTGCCAGAGACCTTCACCTGAGGAGCCTCAGTCACCCTAGACCTGATTAAGATGACAAGATCCTGGACTTGGAGCTAACGCCATATAGGATGAGACTTTAGGAGTCTTGGGGAAGAGTGAGCATATTTTGCATGTGGAAGTGATTTGAATTGTGGCTGGAAGGAAGAGTGTGCAGATTGTTTTCTCCAAAGATGATCACAACAATATCTCTTTTCCACATGTTCTTCAATGTGTCTTTGATACTGCTTCCATCAAAAGGTGGGGTATGGGCTTGACCCTCTTTCCATCTTGTCACTTGAATCTGAAAGGGATATGGAGCCTCCACTTTGTGGGCTGAAACATTCATGCTTGAAACCCTGAGGCCGCTATGGTGTGAGGAAGCCAAGCCACATGGAGAGATCACGTGTAGGTGCTCCAGTCAGCAGCCCTAGACTTGGAGACCTTCTAGTTCAGACACCTGACTTGTGAGTGAAGGAGACTTCAGCTGATGCTGACCAGCCACCAAGTCAGCCCCTCCCTCTGAGTCTGTGCAGCTAAGGTCCCAGACATCATGGAGCAAAGAAGCTGTTCCCACTGTGCCCTTTCCAGATTCCAGCCCTCAGAATCACTGAATGTAATAAAATGCTCATTGTCTTATAACACTAAATTTGGAGGGGTCTTTACCCAGTAACTGCAACAGGGAACTCACGTGAAGATTGGGACAGCGATACAAAATGACCATAAAATTTGGAATTATTTGAGAAGAAAAGCTCAGAAAGATTAGCATAGAATATTCAAAGCATTATTAGACGAACTTCAAAACAAAACAGTTATTGTGGATAGAGGTCAAGAAATGGACAGAGTTAGGACTCTAAAGAAAGGCACAGTGAAGATGAGACCTACTTAATGGGATCCAGGTCAGATAATGACAGTTTGAGAACAGGTCAGAATGGGATTTTTGAGTTAGTTGAAAAAATACCTTCTGAGAGAGATTATCCAACTCAGAGATGGGAGAGTTGACAATATTTGTTTGAACAACAGTTGCTTTTGGCAGACCAGAAAAGACTGACTACATTTCTCTCACTGTGATAAGAAAAAAAATCTGTTTGAAAAACAAATGTCTGACCCAGAAAACAATGACCAAGTAAAAGGGGAAAAGTCCAATAAAAACGCTAACCTTACATGCAGTAGAGAAGGAAAAGGATCAATTTATGAGTTGATTAAACCATTAAAATCTCAGCTGAGCTTTCCTGAGAGGCACAGAAGAACATAGAAATAAAACACTAGAAGCACATCCCAAACATCAGGGAAAAAAAAAAAAAAGAAAGAAAGAAAAGATTTAACAGAAAGATATGCTACACAAGGCCTGCAACATTCACAAGCTATGGAAAGACAGTATCTGGGGGAGCATGGGCAGGGATCATTTGATTTTATTGGACCAAATGGGACAAGCCTCACATGGTCAAATCTTCAGTTCAGGAATCTGCTAGGACTGACCCTCAGGCTAAAATAAATAAGGGAATGAGGGAGTAGCTTACTTAGGAAATGATTTACAGGCCTAAAGGCAGTGTTAACAGTCCATGAGGCAAAGGATTGACAATCCCCATTAACAAGAGAGTGTAGACAGAGCCTGTCCATGTGATACTTGTGATGCAAGAAATGTATTCAAAGGGGAAAAGGAATCCAGGAGGTTCCTTCCTTCCTTCCTTCCTCTCTTCCTTCCTCCCTTCCTTTCTCTCTTCTTTTCTCTCTTCCTTTCTCTCTTTCTGTCTTTCCTTTCTTTCTCATGCTGACTGGAAAGGAAAAGTACCACAAATAAATTTTGGAGCCCAGTGTACCACTGCTGCAAATTTTTAAACTCCTCAAGTAGGCAGGAATGTCTTAAATGTCTCTCCCTGAAAAAAGATGCAATGTTTTTACTAGATATGGAAAACTCAGTACCAAAATTAAACTCCTGTTGTGACATCTCTGCCAGTAGAGCTTAAGTATGCAGATCTTGTCCCTGTCCAGTTCTCGCACATACTGACCAGCATCCTAGAGAGGCAGAAAGCCAAGAAGACTCCCTTTCTTTGTTCTTCTTTCCTCTGACATCGCTGAGTCTCTTCTATGGTCCTTGTAAGTGATAAAGTTTATGCCAAGTGCTGTGAACCTAAATTTGCCTATAGCACGTGCTCTAGCACTGGGATAATATTATTATGTGGTCTGATCAGCTCTTTGGACTCATCAAAAAGAGGGGCATGAAGTTAAGGAAATATTTAAAATGAAGTGAAAGCCAAAATCTAGAAAGGTGGGTCGAAGCCAAAATCTAAATTAAGGATATCTGCCCAATAAAGACAAATGCCCTAGTCTTGGATTTTAATAGTCACATGTCCAAAGACAGCATAAAAAACAAAGCTTAGAATCTATGCACGCTGATCTCCTCACCCCTTGGTGTAAGGTTGAACCAAACAAAACACATAATCAAATAAACAAACAAAACCCATGGCCCCAAAGGAAACAGTAAGAAATTTTACATATTTCAGCCTTAGCTGTGGGTGGAAAGAATAACATCTCCCATGGGAAGTTGGAAGTATAATGTGGACCTCACGAGAAATTGCTGCCTGGATTCACATTACTGACATAACAGAATTTTTAACAAAAGAAATAAAAACAAAACCCAAACAAATAAACAAAAGCCTTCAAGCTAAGAATTTTTTAAGTGGTCCCAGTTTGATAACGCACTCAGATACCTAGAAGAAGCAAATGAAGCCGTCTCTGGAAGAATGTACCTGCAACCAAATCCTCAGATTCCCTCAGATAAAGTTGATGGAGCATGAGTTCACAGTCAAAAATCATGGAACATAAAAAGCAACGAGGAAACAAGCCACCATAAAGAGAAGCAGCGAAAATAATAAACAGTAAAATCAGAATGGATTAAAACACGTGATCCAATTCTATCCATACTATGGATGACTATGCAACAATAAAAAGGAACAAACTACTGATACACACAGCAAATTGGATGAATCTCAAGGGTATTATGCTGAATGAAAAAAGCCAACTCACAGGTCACATACTGTATGGTTCCATTTATATAATATTCGTTTTTTTTCTTATTTCTTCTTATTTTGTATAATATTCTTGAAATGACAAAAATATAAATATGGAAAATAGATCAGTGTTTACCAGGAATTAAGAATATGTATGTGTGCTGGGGGGAGGTAGGTATATTGGGCGTGACTATAAAGGTGTAGCAGGAAGGAGATCTTTGTTGCGATGGAATAGTTTTGTATTTTGATTTTGGTGGTGGTTATGGGAATCTACACATGTGGTAAAATGGCATAGAACTATACATGCATTGTACCAATGTCAATTTCTTGGTTTTGATAGTGTAGTATAGTAATATAAGATGTAACTATTTGAGGAAACTTGATGAAAAATACACATGACATCTTTGTACTATCTTTACAACTTACAGTGGATCTAAAATTATTTCAAATAAAGTTTTTAAAAATCTTAGTGGGCAGGTTAATGAGCAGACATAGCTAAAAAAAGACATGTTAAGTAGGAGGTATAAATCTGAAGAATTACCTAGAATGCAGCAGAGAGCAATAAAAAGGTAGAGAATAGGAAAGGGATTACAAATCACAGAGGACGGAATGAGAAGTTCTAGTATTTTGTAATTGGAGTGGCAGAAGGAGTGAGAGAGGGTAACACTAAAAGAGACAGTACTTGAAAATCTTCTGGAATTTATAAAAGCTGTAAGATTTGGGAAGCACAATGAATCTCTGGTGGGAGAAATAAAAAGAAATTCACAGATGGATGGATTGTAATGAAACCGCAGAACATCAAAGAAAAAGAAAAGCTCTTTAAAAAATGGAGTGCATGAAAGACTTAGTGCCAAATTCATCCAACCTGGATGTTCTGAAGAAAACAACCCAGGCTAAAATTACTGAAGGAACCATGACTCTAGCAGGCATGAGACTGCCTAATCTGAGATTGTGGTCAAAGTGAGGCTGAGTAGAATAAGAAAAAGGAGAGGAAGATTTGAGGTTTCATTGTTTTGTTTCTATTAGGCTTTGGGCTAGCCTTTAAATGAATAATAGGAGGCTTTGATTTCTTTGGCTATCATAAGGGAAAAATTATTTAATTTTGAATTTTAATTCTCATAATTTGGTATTAGAAAGGGATTCATGATTAAATTTAGGGCATTTTTTATAATACTGACGTGAAACTATTAGAATTTCTTCACTCTGTAATTTCATTTTACTATGCAATCTTAGTGAACCTCAGAGTTAATTTATCTCATGTATTTACTGTTATAACCCATATAAGTCCCTGGGGGGAGAGGGGTATCTAAATTGTCAACCACTGGCCCCAGGGGTGAGACTCAAAAGGACAGTGGTCGGCGACATAAGCCTTCTGAAAATGTAGCAACACTGTTCTGATAAATTGCTCATCTAGTCCCTCAAGGGTAACAACGAGTGAAGAGAACAAGATGCCAGAGAGTGTTAGAGGGAAGACCTCCACTCCCCTTGTCTGCTGTTTCCACGAGGGGAGGAAGGCATGGCATAAGCCCAACTGAGCCTCTCTGGGCCTCAGAGACTGTTCATTCTATCTCTTCCTGCACCCAGCTCTGCTTCTACAACTCTGTTCTTCCTGTAAGAAGATGATGAAGATTCTTGGGAGTGGATGTGACTCAAGCAGTTGAGTCCCCGCCTCCCACATGCGAGGTCCCGGGTTCAGTTCCCGGTGCCTCCTGAAGAAGACAAACAAACAATGAGCAAAAAAAAAAAGACAACAAGCAAAACAGATGAGGGAACTGTCGGGGGGGAGGGGGGACAGTTAAAAAAAAAAAATTCTGCTAAAGTAAGTATGAGGAAACCTATTGTGACAGCACATTCAAGCTACATTCTCCGATCCAGCTTTTATCAAAAGCTGAGTTACTATTTTTACTACCATCTGACTCTCTTATTTGTCAATTAGTGGAAGTTACTTATTGGTCCCCTAAAATCTCAACAATGTTGACACTGAACTCTGGTCAGCAGCTGAAGTGCTATTTGTTGGTTCCCCTCTTTTCTCTTCCTGCATTATCTCCAGGCAGTTTGTTCGGGTAACGAATTCTACAGAAAACAGAGATGGGCCATCCAGACAGCTCTTCCTTCAACCAGACTTCTCTGTTGCTCTGCCATAAGGAGCTATCACCCAATCCTCATTGACCTGAGGAAACAATCGTTACTGTGCTCTTCAGAACCACCACACCTTTAGAGAAATATGTACCCTTCCCAAGATCTGGAGAGAGATGTACTAGCTTTCAGCAGTCCTCTACAATTTGGTCTGAATTTCCCGGCAGATATTTTTTATAATCTATGGTTTGGGGTTTGAATAACTTTCTAGTTTCACTGCACATGGAATGCCCCCTCACACTTTTAATTAAGTGGGTTTCAGGGAGCAAAGTAATCACATCTTTATTCCATTTCCGAGTGGGCTATCTGATACATGTGTAGATATGTCACAGCAGACAGAATAAGAACAGCCAGAGTTCATCAAAAATTACTTCCTTAAAAACTCAATGAGGGTCGGATGTGGCTCAAATGGTTGGGCATCCGTCTCCCATATGGAGGGACCTGAGTTCGATTCCTGGGACCTCCAGGTAAAAAACAAAAAAAAACTCAATGAACATACCTTCTCAGATGTAAACAATAAATATCAAGATATGGACTTTGGAAGACACACTAAGGAAAAGAAGTTTCTAGAGATCATTTCTTCATAAAAATGATGACGGAACTATTATACGTCATCATTACATAATTATCAGGAAACAATTGTACACATGTTTTTAAAAAAATTTTTAAACTACAGTGACTCCCAACAAATAAAAGGCCAGGGTCAGATGGTTTCACAAGGGAATTTTACCAAACATTGCAAGAGGAATTAACACCAACTCTACTCTACTTTTCAAAACATTGAAGATGAGAGAGCAATACCTAATTCATCCTACAAGGCCAACATCGCCCTCATACAAAAGCCAGATAAAGATACCACAATAAAAGAAAATTACAGACCAATATCTCTTATGAATATAGATGCAAAATTCCTTAACAAAATAATGGCAAACTGAATCCAATGGCATATTAAAAGAATTGTACACCATGATCAAGTGGGATTTATACCAGGAATGCAAGGGTGGTTCAAAATAAGAAAATCAATTAATGTAATATATCACATTAATATAACAAAGGGAAAAAAATCACATGATCATCTCAATTGACACAGAAAAAGCATTTGACAAACTCCAGCATCCTTTCTTGATAAAAACACTCCAAAAGATAAGAATAGAAAGAAGCTTTCTCAAGATGGTAAAGTGTACTCAACAGTGAAAGACTGAAAGCTTCCCCACTGAGATCAGGAACAAGACAAGGATGCCCATTGTCACCACTGTTATTCAATATTGTGCTAGAAGTTCTAGCTTGAGCAATGAGGCTAGATAAAGAAATAAAAGGCACTCAAATAGGAAAGGAAGAAGTAAAACTTTCACTATTCGCTGATGCTATGATCCTATATCTAGAAAATCCTGAAAAATCCACAACAAAGCCACTAGGACTAATAGATGAGTTCCGCAAAGTGGCAGTATACAAGATTAATACTCAAAAGCATTTCTGTACACTACTGATGAGTAATCTGAGAAGGAAATTTTTAAAATTCTATTTATAATAGAGGGGGTCAGATGTGGCTCAACTGGTTGGGCGTCCGTCTCCCATATGGAGGGACCCGGGTTCGATACTCAGGACCTCCCGGTAACAAAAAAAAAAAAAAAAAAAAAAAAAAAAATATATATATATATAATAGTGACTTAAAGAATTAAATATTTAAGGATAAATTTAATCAAGGACATAAAGGACCTGTATCAGAAAACTACAAAACATTGGTAAAAGAGAACAAAGAAGATTTAAATAAATGGAAGGACATTCTGTGTTCATGACTAGAAGAGTAAATATTGTTAAGATGTCAATTCTACCCAAACTGTTTTACCGATTCGACACAATCCCAATAAAAATCCCAATAGCTTTTTTTGTAGACATGGAAAAGCCAGTAATCAAATTTATTTGGAAAAGAACACACCCTTTTCTCTCTCACCATGCTAGGCAGCACATTGATGTAACAAGCAAAATTGTTCTGACTTTGTAGTTAAAAAACCTGAGAGAATTTTTTAATTAGATAATTGGGTTTTGCTATTCTATAGCTTAAATTGGAAAGAAGATGAAAGAAGTTGTGCAAAGAGATGAGATGCAAGCTTTTAATAGCATATTTGTTTAAAACATTGTAGGAGGAATTATCCTTGATTTGTTTATGGAAGTCACATAAATTCCTCTAAATAAAAAAAAAGTATTTGGAAAGGTAAGGGGCCCTGAATAGCCAAAATTTTCTTTAAAAAAAAGAACAAATGTAGAGGCCCCTCACTTCCTGACTTCAGGAACAAAACAAAGATTCCCACTGTCACCACTGTTATTCAACATTGTACTAAAAGTTCTTGCCAGAGCAATTAGGCAAGAAAAAGAAATAAAAAGCATCCAAATTAAAAAGGAAGAAGTAAAGGTTTTGTCATTTGCAGATGACAAGATCCCATAGACATAAAATCCTAAAAAAAAAAAAAAATCCACAACAAAGCTCCCAGAGCTAATAAATGTATTCAGCAAAGTGGTGGGGTACAAGATCAACACACACAAAAAAATAGTGTTTCTATATGTTAGTAATAGAACAATTGGAAGAAGAAATTAAGAAAAAATCAATTATAATAGCAAGGAAGAGAATCAAATATCTAGGAATAAATCTAACCAAGGATGTAAAGGGCTTGTACACAGAAATCTACAAAACATTACAAAAGGAAATTTTAAAAAGACCTAAATAAATGGCAGGACATTCCATGTTTATGGAGAAGAATAATAAATATTGTTAAGATGTCAATTCTACCCAAAGCGATTTACAGATTGAACATAATCTCTATCAAAATTCCAACAGCCATCTTTGCAGAAATGGAAAACCCAATCATTAAATTTATATGGAAGGGGAAGGGATCCTGAATAGCCAAAGTCATCTTAAAGAAGAACAACAAAGTTAGAAGACTCACATGTCCTGATCTTAAAACTTATTACAAAGCCACAGTAATCAAAACAGCATGGTACTGCCTCAAGGACAGACATGTGGACCAAGGCAATCATATTGAGAGTGCAGTCATCAAGCCTCACACTTAGAGTCAACTGATTTTTTTCAAGGGGGCAAAGGCCACACAATTGGGAAAGAATAATCTCTTCAACAAATGGTGCTGGGAAAACCAGATGTCCATATGCAAAAGAATGAAGGTGGAATCTTATCTCATGCCATATACAAAAAGCAATTCAAATTTATCAAAGACCTAAATATATGAGGCAAAACTATAAAACTAGAAGAAAACATAGGGAAGCATCTTCAGAACATTTTGTTATGCAATGGTTTCTTAGCTTTTACACCAAATCACAAGCAATAAAAGAAAAAAAAACGATTAAAGGAACCTCATTAAAATTGAAAACTTTTGAGCATCAAAGGACTTTATCATGAAAGTAAAATGACCACTTACAGAATGGGAGAAAATATATGGAAACCACATATCCAATAAGGGTTTAATATCTAGAATGTATAAAGAAATCCTACAACTCAATAGTAAAAAAGACAAACAACCCAATTTAAAAATGGTAAAAAGACTTGAGTAGACATTTTTCCAAAGAAGATACACAAATGGCCAAAAGCCCATGAAAAGATGCTCAACTTCATTAGCATCAGAGAAATGCAAATCAAAACCACAGTGAGAAACCATTTCATATCCACTAGAATGGCTATTGTTAAAAAATGGAAAATTACAGGTGTTGGAGAGGATACAGGTAAATAGGAACACTCATTAATAGCTGGTGGCAATGTACAATGGTGCAGCCGCTGTGGAAGACAGTTTGGCAGTTTCCTAAGAATGTTAAATACAGAATTACCATATGAGCTGGTAATCCCACGTCTAATTATATACTCAAAAAGAAAGCAAGGGCTCAAACAGATATTTGCACATTGATGTTCATAGCGGCCTTTTTCACAATTGCCAAAAGATTAACACAACCCAAGGGTCCATCAACTGATGACTGGATAACCAAAATGTGGTATAGACACACAAATGGAATATTACTTGGCATGAAAAAGGGATAATGTTCTGATATATGTGACAACATGGATAAACCTTGAAGACACCATGTTGAGTAAAATAAGCCAGACACAAAAGGACAAATATTATATGATATCAGATATGAAATAATTAGAATAAGCAAACTCATAGAGTCACAATCTAGAATATAGGTTACCAGGAGACAAGGAGATAAGGAATAGGTAGTTAAGTTTCAAAATGTACAGAGTTTCTATTTGGGGATGATGGAAACGTTTTGGTAATGGATGGTGTGATGGTAGCACAATATTGTGAACATAATTAATAGTACTGAATTATATGTTTGAATGTGGTTAAAAGGGGAAATGTTAGATTGTATATATGTTACTAGAATAAAATTTTAAAAATAATCCAAGGAACTTCACAACGTAAACTATGGACTATAGTTATTAGTACAGTTATAAAAATATGCTTTCATCAGCTGTACCACACCAACATGTTAATAGAGTGGTAAATGGGAACCCTATGCCTGATTTTTCTGTAAACCCACAATTTCTCTAATAAAAAGAAAAAAACCACAGTGACTATTATATACATTAAAAGAATAAGAATGGTTAAAAGAAAAATAACAGATATAGTCTCTACAAGTTTTAAGCATCTGGCCAATAAAAAATAATAATAATAAGCTTACTTTTACCCTATCTTCCTGGAAAATTAAGGTTCCCAACAAGGAAAATGGAGATAATTACTCACTGGACATGACTATAAGGAAATATCTAAAAGGCAAAGCATCTTGTGGCAGAAGAGATGTATGGAAATGTAAAATCCTGGTTCTAATATCAATTTTAGGTTAACCACACAACATCTGGTACCTTAGTTTCTTCATCTGTAAATTGAAAATAAAAGTCTAGTATATGGGCTGCTATATTTGCACTATTTTAATGAGTGATATAGTGACATTTTATTAGCATTAAAATGGTTAAAAATATAATTAATGCCCTTCTACAAAGTGCATCTTGAGTGCTTAAAGATGAGAGTCCTTTGAAAAATAGTGCACCATGAAGGTATTATTATTTGTCAAACAAAAAGCATTTAGATTCCTTAAAATGGGTAAAATGATACCTGAGATGAGCTCAATGTGTATCTTCCCCAGTATCTTATCCAGTGAATGAGGGAAGAAGTCCCAGAACATGTCTTTTCTATCTACTGGTCCAGGCTCCTTCTGGTTCACGCCACAAAGGATATCTATCAGAAGTAAGACACATGTTCTGTGTGGTTTTCCAGCAGCAGTGATGGGTCTGTGTTGATCATATGTGTGGTATGTTGGCCAAGGAGATAGTGCTCTGCCAGTCTGTGGTTGTGGAACAGAGCTAGGGTCTAGACCACAGAGGATGTGACTAGTATTTCATTTATTCCTTTCTCTCCAGCCCTTGGACAATCACCACCACCACCACTACCACCATCACTACCACTTATTGAGTGTCCAGTCTGTGCCAGGCTCTGTGTTAAGCAGTTTACACATGTTACCATTTAATCCTCACAACACCCTTATGAGATTGATATTATCTGCGTTACACTGAGGTTGAGAAACTTTAAGTAACTTTCTGAAGGTCACTCAGCTACTGGAATTAGGATTCCTTTTACAGTATAGTAATTTTCACTTTCTGATATGCTATTTTGTAATTATTACCAAATAATTTTTCACTGCGCACAATTCTCTCCTTCTTCTTCTCTTTTCTTGGCCAAAGCAGAGTTGAGCCTTTAATTAAGGGTCTAGACTCAAAGTTCTAATTTTTTTGTACCATTAACTAGCTGTATGGCATGTCTTTGAATCTTGATTTTCTTGTATGAAAAATGGAAAAAGCAGGTATTCTCTTTACCGAATTATTTAATAAAACTTACAGCTCTCCCAATGCATGAAATATAGTGCTGTAATAATTCACTCTGAACTCTCACAGTGCCCAACAACTCACTAAACGTCAGTAAATGTTTGCTTAAAATTTAACTCTTATCACTCAGAGCAACTGCTGTATATTGGAAGAAAATGGCTGAGGAGAAGAGGCTGGTTACTTTAGCTTCTTTTACTCTTCATTTGAATTTGATCTCACAAACGTGAACTAGAATCTATTTTTCAATCTTCCTTTCATCTTTCGTACACATTTCTTATAACTGACCCAGATCCCCTTCACTGGGAGATAAGAGGGGTGAGGGGTTAAGCAAGCTGTTAGGAAAGTATGGAAAGAGCAATGTAAGGGAATTTATTTAGCATCTACTATGAGGTAGACACTGATATGTGTCTGTATACATATCACTAACTTCTCAGGAGGAAGTTAGCAGTTCAAAACCCATGATGGACTAGTTGGTGCTTGGAAAACAATGATTGCTGTCAGCTATAGTCAAACTGCAAAGAAACAACTTCTGGGAATTAAGCACCATGCTTCTTAAAAATTATTTAATAATGATTGCAAATTCCTAAACTTTCTAACCCTGCTTCTGAACTAGATAGAGATCTCAGGTAACAACTTTTGCTTAGAAAACTTACCCTCTTTCCAGTTTGCAGAGCTGCCATCCTTTGTAATTTCTGAAAATCTTATTTACTCCATGGTCTTTGCTACTCACCTCTCCTAAAACTCTGAGTCTTGGCTACTTTGCTTGTTTCTGGATAAAAATTCCTTTAAAAAAAAAGAAATCTGATTTGCTTCAATGTCTACAGGACTATTCGTGTGAAAAGTCTCCCATCAGCACAATCTTTTCAGTCCCAGTCGAAGTCTGGAGAACAACTAATACTCAATGTGTTAAAAACTTCTTTACCAATGAGCTTGGCTGATTCCCGTGCTGTCACTGCCTCCAACACAATGGTTGGAGGAACATAATGCCAGAGGGGTGGTTTGAAAAGAAAGAGAAAAAGCAAGCACAATTTGGAATCAAAAGAAAATTAATTTAAATAAATTCAAAGGAAAGGCATTTTGTAAAATAATTTTTAAAAATTTTTCAAAGTTGATAGAAATGACAAGCCTGATCTAACCTAGATTTTTTTTTAAAAAAAGATGTAAAATGGATCAGAAGCAATTATACTGGGAAAGCGAGCTGCACAAAATTTACTTTTTGATGTTAAAATAAAGATACAGCAAGGTGTCTGTCCAAGGACAAGTCAAGGGCACAGAGAGTTCTATTAGTCAAATTTTAAAGAAAACTCAGGCCTGAAAAATAATTAGAAAATAAAATGCAACCACAACAGATAATGCGAAAGCCAAGGAAGACTAAATAAACAAAGAGTAAAAAAAAATCCTGGGGAAAAAAAAAAAAAAAAAAGCTAATTTCAAATTTCGCCCCTAAGTCTAATGAAAGAAAATACATGGTGACACGTATTACCTACCATCTGGTTCTACGTGTTGTTTTCACCCTTTTTCCCTGCCCGCCCCTGCCCCCCTGTCCCTTCCCTAAACATGCTTACACATACAGCCATCATACTTTTGGACTTTAAACCTATTTTATTTGTTTTTTCCTTCATGCTTGCAATTTTTATTTTTTCCACTTTGCCTTTCACTTTAGCCAAAAATACCCACTCCACCATCACCTGAATCTTTTACACTTTTTCCGTCAGAGGCACAGGATGGTCTTACATCAGCTGGGTATTGATCCAAGACCTCCATGATCTCTTACTTCACCCAAATCTTCTAGTCATTGTTTTCTCCAAGATTTTTTGTTTTGTTTTGTTTTAAATTTCTGGCCCCATGTGTCTGATTTTCCAGCATACCTCACTCTAAGAAAGCCAGAGATATTTAAAATCCTAACTGTATATGCAGTCTGCTTATTAATATTTAAAGTCCATGATCTTGATTAGCTTTTATTTTTCTATGATAGAAAACGTAAATTATAATGGATACCCTTTAGTAAACCAGATAGATGAAACAGAACAAATAAAAGATCCACAGAAACAGGGGGGAACTGTAGCATGACTAAGTAAAAATTCTCAGGCTACAGACTCCACAAAAGAAGCCAGAGGATTCCCCGAGTTTGATTACTAAACAAGGAGGTAGCAGCAGTTCTTAGTAAATAGGTACTACAAGGTGCTACAAGGTAGCATGTAGGAAGTCTTTCTCTTATTAAATTTAGGTTGAATCTTTTGAAGTCAAGAACCTGTTTTCCTCATGATTTATACTGCTTGGTATAAATTGATATCTATAGATTACTCCTTTTAGTATTTTCTTCTTGAGATGTGAGACAATTGATATTGGGTTAGTGCCAATTTATGAGAAATGTCTAACCCAAATATTTATTCTTTTCTTAAAATTTATTTAGGTGGTAGAAAGAATATCAAATGTATGGTTCAGTGAAAGTGATACATAGGAATGAGACGTAAATGCTAAGAAGCTAAGTAGCTATCCTGAAATTATTTGGAGGGCTTAAACACTCCAGAATTTCTAATCAAAGAAGTCAGCAACACCAAAAGCTACCAAAATAGGAACGGAACATGGAACATGGATCTAAAAGCATTAGCCAAATGTGTACCAGTACAAAAGAAGATACTCTGGAATTAAGCCAATAGAATCCCACATGGTTAGGGGGAAATGTTTGTGTTAAGTCAGTTGTTTTTCTCTTAGCGTGGACATAAATAAATATTGGAAAGTACCACTTCCCAAATGAGAGCTGAGCTAGGGCCTGTCTGATAATTTAATCTATGAAAATAAAAATATAGAGAGTAGATGTAGCTCAAGTGGCTGAGCAGTTGCTTCCCATATATGAGGTCCCAGGTTCCATCTCTGGTACCTTCTAAAAATAAACAAATGAAAACACCAACTCTCATTGAGGAGTAGATGTAGCTTAGTGGTTGAATGCCTGCTTCCATGTACAAGGTCCTGGGTTAGATCCCCGGCACCTCCTAAAAAAATAAATAATAAATAAAAATATGGTTACCTACCTATTTTCATGTTGGTCAAAGAGTTAGCCCCTTTTGCCTCAGTCACTTTTGTTATGTGCAAATAAATATCATATGTTAAAAGGAAAGGCAAAATTAAAACTATTATGGGACAATTGAAAACATAATGGCATGTTTTGGTGACACTTCCATTGTCAACTCAAAGTATTTATTTGAAAGCATTTGCCTTGCCTTAAATTTATACCTAGCAATAAAATATGTATATTTGTCTTATTTCAAATATATGAATTGTATTATGTGGACCCTCAAGTAAAAATTTTCACATGATATCTGATGTAACGGAGGCAAAGTCTCCCAAGTTAATAACCGTCTTTTACATAAAGATGAGACCCTAATTAAGTGATTCATTAAACTGAGTATAGATCAAGACTGGAGTTTCTTGTTTGTTTTCTTTCATACTTTGCACATTATAGGTGCTCTCATAACATACATTCTAACAACAGGAAAATTAAGAGAGATATAGGATAAAGGACTGGACAAAACTGACAATATTTTTTAAGGAAATATATATATATATATATATTTTTTAATTTTACTGGGAGGTCCCAGGGATCGAACCCAGGTCCCTCTATATGGCAGACGGACGCCCAACCATTTGAGCCACATCCACCCCTTAAGGAAATATTGATAGAACCCGGGACCTTTTACATGGGAATCAGGTGCTCAACCACTGAGCTACACCCGCTCCCTGAACTGAAGTAAATTTTAATGGTAGGAAAGAAAGGAGGAATGCAATCAAGAATGAAAACTTAGACTTTCAGGCTAAGTTATATATGTTCTCCTAGTGGAGAAAACTAATCAGCATCAAATAAGGAAAACCTTGAAATGCCTTAAAAACCAGTGGAGCAATTACAATTAAATAGTTACTAGTTATCAAGTGTCTTCTACATGCTAAACATTTAGTATCTCATTTAGTCTTTAATACCCCACATTACAGGTGGAGAAGCAGGCAAAGCATTTGGGTAACTTGCCTACCACTGCCTTTTGGAAAAGCCAAGATTTGAACCTGGTCTCTTCACTCTATAGTACTCCTTCCAAAAGAAACACTGGAAATTTCTCTGTTGCAAGAAGCTTTAATGTAAAAATTAAATAAAAATCCCTTTGGGGAGCCGGTCTAGCTCAGTGGTTGAGCACCAGATTCCCACATATGAGGTTCTGGGTTCAATCCCCAGCCCTGGGACCTAAAAAAAAAAAAAAAAAAAATCCTCCCTGTGGCAATAAAGACACATGCTCCTAATAAAGAAGCATTTTTTAGGTTTATTGTTCTCCCCCAAGATTTAATTTGATCTTCTTGACAGATGACCCAATGACTCCTAAGGCTGTCATAAAGATTAATGTAAACAGTTTTCCTTTTTCTCAAATGAAACAGATCTATCCAATAAATAAATGCAAATATTTCTGTTCAAAACAGAATTAAGTTTACTAGATCAACTTCTTTATTTTTTTCTATCTTCATTTTATGCAACATTATTTGAATATATTCCTAAGAGTTTATCAGCCTAATCAATTGTCTAAATCTTTGTTCCATGTGAGCTGGTTATGTAGTCCAGTATTTTTTAAAACATATTTCAATTTAATATTTATTTTAAATTGAAACAGCCACGTCACACTAGGTAAACATGAGTAAGTCGTTTTGAAGGAGACTGCTTTCAACTCCACATCGACTTACGTTCAGATGGCTCCCTCTGTGGCTGTAGAGTGCCTTATTTTCCCTCTCTACCCATCTGAACACTTTTTCCTTCCATGTGAGTAACAATTAAAGAAGACTCTCAGCATGAAAGCAGTCTGCTGCCAGCCAGCTCACAAGGAACTTCAGACTGGTGGCAACTTTTTTCTTCTGAGAAAATCTCCATTTAAAGACCCTTTTATAAAGTCATGGAGACAAAAGGCTGACAGAAGGAATCCAGTCTTTGCTAGATAGCACCATTAGAGAGGCCCGTAAGGACTCTGACCAAATTGACTACAACTAGCTGAGGGGCTATTTACCTGTTTCAACGTCTCCCTGGGGTCTGGGTGCTGTGCAGTAACAGCAGTCCAAGAAGATTACATAGTTAAGAAGATTGAAGAACAGCCCGATAATTCCAGCACTGAGAACAAGCAGCGGTTCCTCTGTCTTCTGGGGATTGATGTACCTTTTGACAGCTTCAATCAGGATGCCGAACATCAGGGCCACCGCAAAAATGGAGTTGCCAAACGCTCCTACCACATCTGCCCGGAGCAAGCCGTAAGTGCTCTTCTTGTGCTGTTTTATATTGCTGGCCCTTATGCCAAACAAACCTATGATCATGGAAACAAAGTGGGAAAGGACGGCGAAAGAATCCGAGGCCAAGGATAGGGAGTTGCCAATATAGGAGATTGCTAGCTCCATCACAAAAAGGAGGATGCTAACCACACACATGAGGATCAAACGGAAGCTTCTTCCAGAATATCTTCCCATGGTGGTTCTCTCACAGTTCCTCTGGTTTTTCTTGAGAAGGCTGAGCCCTTAGGGAAGCAGCTACAGATTTAGTGATTACAGCCACTGGATAATGCTCTCCTTAAGCCTTTCAGCGCTTGTCATGTTTGGAAATCACCTTTTATAGGCTGCTGTAAAGCCATAAAACAGTTTAAAGGGCAATTAAGCAAGAGATGTCACGTGAGCTGGAATTTATGGAAATGAAAGACACTGTCTTCAGATATGGGCTTGAGCGATTTTTTTGTGGTTGTTGTTTGTATGTTTAATCACAGAAGTCAAGAGTCCCTGTGTCTTTGAACCATGCAGAAGCTCCTCAGTGGCAGTGGTCTTCCCAGCTTCCGTGCTCCATGTGTGTAGTGAGGCAAGTCATTTGACTTAAACAAGTATCTCTTGTCTACCTGATGTGAAAATAGTTTTGAATGCTGTTTATTGCATGGACCTGGGAATATTCCAGGGGCCACTAATCCAGAAATCAGAGCTGGCTCTGTGAAAGTGAAAGTCAAAGGTGAAGCTAAGGTGATATTTCTACTTCCTTGCCCACTGACCTAGAACACCCCAATCACCCTATTTCCAAACATTCTCCATAAATAAGATGAGAAAAACATTTCCCAACTTCATGAGAGATAAAACAACTTTAAGCTGGAGGAGCTAAAGAGGAAGGAAGGAAGGAAGGAAGGAAGGAAGGAAGGAAGGAAGGAAGG
>JAKSZT010054262.1:467518-563928 GCA_026826555.1 Tolypeutes matacus | reverse complement strand
TATAATTGCATTTTTATAAATTGATTTATATGTATGTTTTATATAAATGGAATCATATAATATGTAGTACTTTGTGTCTGGTTTCTTTCACTTAGCATAATATTTTTTTCCTGATATTAACATTTTGTAGTATTAACATACATTTGCTCAGCTTCAAAGTAAAACAGTCCTATATATGCAATTTTACCCATATTCATACTTCACATGTGGTTTTACTCTGCTGTACAGTTCCATATTACATTTTTTAGCTTTCCTTTTAGTAATATACATGACCTTAGACTTTCCCTTTAAACCCCTTTCATATCCAGTACTGCTAGTTACAAACATTATGTTGGACTTTTACCTTTTCTATTCATTTCCAAAGATTAACACGCATCCTTTTTACCAATTCTGCACGAGTTAACCCTCTGCTTTCCATTCGCTAACCTCATTCTATTTTCTGGTGACCCATATTCAAGTCATTAACTCCATGAGATTACACAATATATTTAGTCCATAGCAGTACAGTCATAGAGTATTTGTCCTTTTGTGTCTGGCTTGCTTCACTTAACATAATGTCCTCCAGGTTCATTCATGTTGTCATATGCTTTAAGATTTCATTTCTTCTTACAGCTGTGCAATATTCCATCGTGTGTATACACCACAGTTTGTTTATCCATTCATTGGTTGATGGACACCTGCGTTGTTTCCAACTTTTGGCAATGGTGAATAATGTCGCTATGAACATCGGTGTGCAGATGTCTGTTAGTGTCACTGCTCTCAGTTCTTCTGGGCATATACCCAGTAGTGGTTTTGTCAGGACATGTGGCAAATCTATATTCAGCTTCTTTAGGAACTGTCAAACTGTCCTCCACAATGGTTGTACCATTCTACATTACCACCAACAGTGAATAAATGTTCGTTTCTCTCCACATCCTCTTCAACACTTGTAATTCTGACTTTTTTTTTTTTTTTTAGGTACCGGGGCCAGGGGTTGAACCTGGGACCTCGTAGTTGCATGTGGGAAGCCGGCCCTAGCCACTGAGCCATATCAGCTCCCCTGAGCTGTTTTTTTTGTTTGTTTGCCTGTTATTTTTGGTTGTTTATTTGTTTTTAAGAGGCACTGGACCAAACCCAGGACCTCCCATGTGAGAAGTAGGTGCTCAACTGCTTGAGCCACATCTGCTCTCTCTGTATTTTTAATAGTGGCCATTCTGATAGATGTGAAATGATATCTCATTGTAGTTTGTATATACATTGTTTTTTAAAGAAGCATCACTGTAGTCTTTTTAACTTTATTTTGTACACTTAATAATTGAAAACATAAACAATAATTTTTTAAAAAGAAAATACAGTTAAATAAAAACATGCATTTCTCAATTAAATGTACTGGATGCATATAAAAATTTGTTTGAATCATACAATATGTTATGCAATATATTTGATTCATAGTAATGCAATCATACAGTATTTGTCCTTTTGTTTCTGACTTGTTTCACTCAACATAATGTCCTCCAGGTTCATCCATGTTGTCATATGATTTACTACTTCATTTCTTCTTATAGCTGCATAATATTCCATCGTGTGAATACATCACAGTTTATTTATCCATTCATGGATGGATGGACAGCTGGGTGGTTTCCACCTTTTGGCAATCATGAATTATGCTGCTATGAACATAGGTGTGCAGATGTCTATTCATGTCACTGCTCTCAGTCCTTCTGGGTATATACCCAGTAGTGGTATTGCCGGGTCACGTGGCAAATATATTCAACTTCGTTAGGAACTGCCAAACAGTCCACCACAGTGGCTGTACCATTCTGCATTCCCACCAACAGTGAATAAGTGTTTCTATCTTTCCACATCCTCTCCAACACTTGTAGTTCTCTGTCTTTTTAATACTGACCATTCTGATAGGTATGAAATGATATCTCACTGTAGTTTTGATTTGTATTTCCCTAATCATGAGTGATGTTGAGCATTTCTTCATGTGCTTTTTTGCCATTTGTCTTTGGAAAAATGTCTTTTCAAGTCTTTTGCCCATTTTTTATTTGGGTCATTTGTCTATTTATTGTAGAGTTGTAACATCTCTTTATATATGATGGATATTAAACCCTTATCAGACATGTGATTTCCAAATATTTTCTCCCATTGAGTTGGCTGCCTTTTCACCATTTGACAAAGTACTGAGGTACAAAAGTGTTTAATTTTGAGGAGGTCCCATTTATCTATTTTTTTTTCTTTTGTTGCTCATGCTTTGGGTGTAAGGTCCAAGAAACCACCACCTTCTACAAGGTCTTGAAGATATTTCCCTACATTTTCTTCTGGTAGTTTTATGGTCCTGGCGTTTATATTTAGATCTTTGATCCATTTTGAGTTGATTCTTGTATAGGGGGTGAGATAGGGGTCCTCTTTCATTCTTTTGGTTATAGATATCCAGTTCTCCCAGCACCATTTTCTGAAGAGACAGTTTTGTCCCATTAATGTGGACTTAGAAGCTTTGTCAAAAAACCAGTTGACCATATAGGTGAGAGTTTACTTCTGGACTCTCAATTCTATTCCACTGATTGATGTGTCTGTCTTTATGCTAGTACCATGCTGTTTTGACCACTGTAGAGTTATAATATGTTTCAGTGTCAGGCAGTGAAATTCGTCCCATGTCACTCTTCCTTTTAGAATGCTTTTGGCTACTCAGGTGCAGTTCCCCTTCCAAACGAATTTGCTAATTGCCTTTTCTATTTCTGTAAAGTAGGCTGTTGGAATTTTGATTGGTATTGCATTGAATCTATAAATCAGTTTGGGTAGGATTGACATCTTAACAGTATTTAGTCTTCCAATCCATAAACATGGAATGTCCTGCCATTTATTTACGTATTGTTTTTTATTTCTTTTAGCATTGTTTTGTAGTTTTCTGCATAAAGGTCCCGTACTTCTTTGATTAAATTAATTCCTAGATATTTGAGGCTTTTTGTTGCTATTGTAAATGGAATTTCTCCCTGATTTCCTCCTCGGATTGTTCAGTACTAGTATACAAAAACATTACTGATTTTTGCATATCAGTCTTGTGTCCTGCTACATTGCTGAACTCATTTATTAGCTCAAGTAGCTTCTTCATGGATACTTCAGAATTTTCTAAATACAAGATAATGTCATCTTCAAATACTGAGAGTTTTACATCCTCTTTTCCTATTTGGATGTCTTTAATGTTTTTTTCTTGTCTAATAGCCCTAGCTAGAACTTCTAGTACAATGTTGAATAACAATGGTGACAGTGGACATCCTTGTCTTGTTCCCTATTTTAGAGGGAAAGTTTTCAACCTTTCCTCATTGAGTATGATATTGACTGTGGGTTTATCATATATGTCTTTTATCATATTGAGGAATTTTTCTTCTATTTCTATCTTTTGAAGTGTTTTATCAAAAAAAGGATGCTGGATTTTGTTGAATGCCTTTTCTACACTGATTGAGATGATAACGTGGTTTTTTTCCCTTCAATTTGTTAATGTGCTATATTATGTTGATTGCTGAGCTAGCCTTGCGTACCAGGAATAAATCCCACTTGGTTGAGATGTATAAGTCTTTTGATATGTTGTTGGATTAGATTTGCAAGTACTTGATTGAGAATTTTTGCATCTATGTTCATTAGAAAGATTGGTCTGTAATTTTCTTTTCTTGTAGTATATTTATCTGGCTTTCATATTAGGGTGATGTTGGCTTCATAAAATGTGTCAGGTAATTTTCCCTCCTTGTCAATTTTTTAGAAGACTTTAAACAGTATTGTTGTTAATTCTTTTCAAAATGCTTGGTGGAATTCACCTGTGAAGCCATTTAGTCATAGACTTTTGTTTGTTGGGAGATTTTTGATGATAGATTCAATTTCTTTAATTGTGATTGGTTTGTTAAGTTCGTTTAATCCATATAGCATCAGTGTAGGCTGTTTGTGCATTTCTAGGAATTTGTCTGTTTCATCTAGGTTGTCTAGTTTGTTGGCATTCAGTTTCTCATAATATCCTCTTAAGATCCTTTTTATTTCTGTGGGGTCAGTCATAACTTCCTCCCTTTTCATTTCTGATTGTTTTTTGTTTGTTTGTTTGTTTGTTTGTTTTTTCTCGCTCTCTTTTTTTCTTTGTTAGTCTAGTTAGGGGGTTGTTATTTTATCGACCTTCTCAAAGAACTAGCTTTTGGTTTTGTTGATTTTCTCTATTGCTTTTTTTATTCTCAATTTCATTTATTTCTGCTCTAATCATTATTATTTCTTTCCTTCTTCTTGCTTTAGGATTGGTTTGCTGTTCTTTTTCTAGTTTCTTTAGTTGTTCACTTAAATCTTTGAGTTTAGCTCTTTCTTCTTTTTTAATATAGGTGTTTAGGGCTATAAATTTCCCTCTCAAGACTGCGTTCGCTGTATCCCATAAGTTTTGATAAGTTGTATTCTCATTTTCATTTGTCTCAACATATTTACTGATTTCATTTGCAATGTCTTCTTTGACCCACTGATTATTTAGGAGTATGTTGTTTAGTCTCCACACATTTGCGAATTTAGCTTTTTCCTGTCTATTATTGATTTCCAATTTCAGTCCTTTATGATCTGAGAAGGTGCTTTGTGTAATTTCAATCTTTTTATATTTATTGAGTGCTGCATTGTACCCTAACACGTGGTCTATCCTGAAGAAAGATCCATGGGCACTTGAGAAGAATGTATAACTCACTGAGTTTGGATGCAGCATACTGTATATGTCTGTTAGGTCCAACTCATTTATCATATTGTTCAAATTCTCTGTTTCCTTGTTGATTTTTTTGTCTAGTTGTTCTATCTAATGATGTGAGTGGGATGTTGAAGTCTCCAATGATTATTGTAGAAATGTCTATTTGTCCCTTCAGTTTTGCCAGAGATTGTATCATGTATTTTGGGGCACCTTGGTTAGGTGCATAGATATTTACAACTGCTATGTCTTCCTGATGGATTGTCCCTTTTATTAATATGTAACGGCCTTCTGTATCTCTTATAAATTTTTTGCATTTAATATCTGTTATATCCGATTTTAGTATAGCTACCTCTGCTCTTTTTTTGCATACTATTTGCTTAGAGTATCTTTTTCCAACCTTTCACTTTCAGCCAATTTGTATCCCTGGGTCTAAGGTAAGTTTCTTGTAAGCAGCATATAGATGGCTCATGTTTATTTATCCATTCTGTCAGCTTATATATTATGATTGGGGAGTTTAATCCATTCACATTCAAAGATATTACTCTAAATGCATTATTTTTTTTTAAGATTATTTATTTATTATTCCCCCTGCCCCCATTATTTTCTGTTCATTGTCTACTCTCTGTGCTTGTCTTCTCTTTAGGCAGCATCGGGAACCAATCCTGGGACCCTCTAGAGTAGAGAGACAGTGCTCAATCTCTCTTGTGTCACTTCAGATCAGGGTGACTGCATCTTTCATTGTGTCTCTTCTGTTTCTCTTTTTCTTGTTGTTGTTGCGTCACCTTGCTGCGCCAGCTCTCCTCGCAGGTCAGCACTCCTGCAGACCAGCACTCCTGAGCAGACCAGCTCTCCGTGAAGGCCAGCACTCCTGCATGGGCCGGCACTCCATGTGGGCTACCTCCACTCAGGCCAGCTCACCGCACGGGCCAGCTTGCTCTTCACCGGGAGGTCCTGGGAATCGAACCCTGGACCTCCCATATGATAGATGGGAGTCCAATCACTTGAGCCACATCCGCTTTCCTGTAAATGAACCATTTACTTCCACCATTTTATTCTTTGGTTTTCATATGTCATACCATTTTTTTTGTCTGTCTTTTTACTCTTTTTGTTACCCTTTCTGCTATTCTTTCTTCTATACTCTCCTCCAAGCTTCTCTCTCTCCTGTCTTTTCCTTTAGGCTGTAAGGCTTCCTTTAATATTTCCTACAAAGGTGGGTTCTTTTTTATGAACTCCTTTAGTTTGTGTTTGTTCTTGAATGTTTTATTCTCACCTTCATATTTGAAGTACAATTTTCCTGGATAAAGAATTCTCAGCTGGCAGTTTTTCTCTTTCAGTATATAATTGTATCTTACCACTGTCTTCTCCATGGTTTCTGATGAGAAACCCACACTAAATCTTACTGGGCATCCTTTGTATGTGATGGTTTGCTTCTCCCTTGCTGGTCTCAGAATTTTCTCTGTTATCTTTGATATTTGTCATTCTGAGTAGTATGTGTCTTGGAGTAGACCTATTTGGATTTATTCTGCTGGGATATGGTGCACTTCTTGGACATGTAAGTTCATTTCTTTAGTGAGAGTTGGGAAATTTTCAGCTATTATTTCCCCAGATACTCTTTCCACCCCTCTTCCTTTCTCTTCTCCTTCTGGAACTTCCATGGCATTGATGTTGTTGCATTTTGTGTTGTCATTTGACTCTCTTAGCCCTTGCTCAATTTTCTCCATTCTTTTCTCCCTCTGTTCTTTTCTATCTTCAATTTCAGCTGCTCTGTCTGCAGTATCACTTATTCTTTCTTCTATCATTTTGAGTCTGCTGTTGTATGCCTCTAATATGTTTTTCATCTCACCTATTGTGTCTTTCATTCCCATGAGCTCTGTTACATTTCTGTTCAGGATTTCAAATTCTTCTTTGTGCTCACTCAGTGTCTTCTTGATATCATTTATCTCTTTAGCCATATTGTCTTTCAAGTCGTTAATTTGATTTTGGAAATCTGTGTGCATCTTTTTAATTAGTTTTCTCAAATCCTGCATCTCTTCTGGGGCTTTGATATATTCCTTTTATTGGGCCATGTCTTGCATTTTCATGGTATGGCTAATAATTTTTTGCTGATATCTAGTCATCTGATTAGGATGTAGCCACTCAGACACTCAATTTCTTTCTCTCTTCTAGTGATTTAGTGGCAGGAAGCTGTGTGTTACATTGCTCTTTGATTCTTGGCTTGACCTAGATAGTAGGATTGACCCTGCTAGTAGCTCAAAACTGGGCTCTGGACCCAGTAATTGGTTGCAGTTCTGCTTCCTAGGACCTTGAAGAGGGAGTCTATAAAAAGGCCAGAAAAAGCCTCTCTTACTTATTTTTAATTTTCTCATGTGCACTTCCTTAATCTGCCAGAAGATGGCACACTTTGGCAGCCCTCACAGTCAATGCCTGATCCGGAGTATGTTTGCTGCAACACTCACCAGATCAATGTGATAGAGGATCATGCCTGGAGGCTAAGAGCCTCATAATTCAAACTTTCTCAGAGACAGTTCTCTAGCCTTCTCTGGAGTCCCCCCCCTTTTCTTGGGTAGGAAATGTTTCCACTCCCCTCTGTGTCTTCAACAATCAGTCCTGGTTATTAAAGAAGGACTTTGGGAGGATCCTGTATCTTTAGCCCCTTGCTGGCTCCCACGGCAAATACAGCAGACCAAATTTGTGAGTCAAAAGCTGAGTCAGCCTTAGACTGTGTCCCTCTTTCTCCTTTTTCCTGGGGAGGTGCATCCTCAACAATCAGTCCTGGCTTGAAGAGAGGGAGATTGAGAAGGTCAGATTTCTCTGACTCCCAGGGCAAACCACGGTGTGGTCCCACCCAGCTTAGAAGGGCTGGTAGACCCAGCCAGCATTAGGCTGTGTCCCCTTATCTCCCCTTTCCTGGGGTGGTGAGTGTCTGGAGCCCCCTTTGTAGCTGCCAGCGCAGAGACCTGAATATTCTAAAGTATGTTCAGTGTGGGGGAGGGTGCCGGCAGCAGCAGCTGCTGGTTTCAACTCACAGATATGTCGTCGTGATTTCCCTCCTTTGTCCCTCTCTCCTCTGGGTGCTGTCCAGCCTTCCTGTGGTGTCCTAACACTAGAAGATCTTTTTCAAGGCTCTTTCAGCCTGTCCTTTAGCTACTTCTCTGGAGGAGAAGAGAGTCCTGTGTCTTTCTAGTCCGCCATCTTCCCGGAAGTGACACCATTGTTTTGATTTGCATTTCCCTAATCACTAGTTATGTTGAACATTTTTTGTGTGTATATTTCAGCCATTTCTATTTCTTCTTCAGACAAATGTCTATTCACCTCTTTTGCACATTTTTTAAATCAGGTCATTTGTCTTTTATTGTTGAGGTGTAACATCTCTTTTTATATCATGAATATTAAATCGGACATGTGATTTCCAAATATTTTCTTTCATTGAGTTGACTGCCTTTTCACCCTTTTGACAAAGTTCTGTGACATGCAAAAGTGTTTATTTTGAGAGGTCCCATTTATTTATTTTTTCTTTTGTTGTGCATGCTTTGGGTATAAGGTCCAAGAAACCACCACTTACCACCAGGTCTTTAAGATGTTTCCCTACATTTTCTTCTAGTAGTTTTATGGTCCAGGCTTTTATTTTAGGTCTTTGATCCATTTTGAGTTGATTCTTGTATAGGAAGTTAGATAAGGGTCCTCTTTCATTCTTTTGGTTATGGATATCCAGTTCTCCCAGCACCATTTGTTGAAGAACAAATTAGTAGATTTGTCAAAAACCAGTTGACTGTAGAAGTGAGGGTTTATTTCTGGAATCTCATTTCTATTCTACTGATTGATATTTCTATCTTTATACCAATACCATGCTGTTTTGACCACTGCAGGTTTGTAATATGTTTCAATGTCAGGCAGTAAAATTCATCCCATGTCACTCTTCTTTTTTAGAATGCTTTTGGCTATTCAGATGCAGTTCCCCTTCCAAATGAATTTGCTAATTGCCTTTTCTATTTCTGTAAAGTAGGCTGTTGGAATTTTGATTGGTATTGCATTGAATCTATAAATCAGTTTGGGTAGGATTGACATCTTCCCAATATTTAGTATTCCAATCCATGAACATGGAATGTCCTGCTATTTATTTAGGACTTTTTTTTTTCCTGTTAGCATTGTTTTGTAGTTTTCTGCATATAGGTCCTGTACTTCTTTGGTCAAATCGGGTCCTAGGGATTTGATTCTTTTTGTTGCTCTTGTAAATGGAATTTTCCCCCTGATTTCCTTCTCAGATTGTTCAATACTAGTGTACAAAACATTATTGATTTCTGCCTGTTGATCTTGTATCCTGCCACTTTGCTGAACTACTCAAGTAGTTTTGTTGTAGTCATTTCAGAATTATCTAAATATAGGAGAATGCCATCTGTAAACAATGAGAGTTTTACTTCTTCTTTTCCTATTTGGATGTCTTTTTTTTTCTTCTTGTCTAATTGCTCTAGCTAGAAACTTCTAGCAAAATGTTGAATAGCAATGGTGACAGTGGGCATCCTTCTCTTGTTCTCAATCTTAGAGGGAAGGCTTTCAACTTTTCCCCTTTGAATACAATGTTGGCTGTGTGTTTTTCACATATGCCTTTTATCATATTGAGGAATTTTCCTTCTATTTCTATCTTTTGAAGTGTTTTTTTTTATCAAAAAAAGAATGCTGGATTTTGTTGAATGTCTTTTCAGCATTGATTGAGATGATCATGTGGTTTTTTTCCTTCAAGTTGTTAATGTGGTATCTTAGGTTGATTGATTTTCTTATGTAAAACCAGCCTTGCATACCAGGAATAAATCCCACTTGGTTGGAATGTATAAGTCTTTTGATATGTTGCTGTATTCAATTTGCAAGTATTTTGTTGAGAATTTTTGCATCTCTATTCGTTAGAGACTGGTCTGTAATTTTCTTTTCTTGTAGTGTCTTTATCTGACTTTGGTGTTAGGGTGATATTGGCTTCATAAAATGTGTTGGGTAATTTTCCCTCCTCTTCAACTTTTTGGAAGAGTTTAAACAAGATTGGTGTTAATTCTTCTCAAAATGCTTGGTAGAATTCACCTGTGAAGCCATCTGGTCCTAGACTTTTTTGTGTGTTGGGAGATTTTTGTTGATGGATTCAAATTCTTTAAATGTGATTGGTTTGTGAAGTTCTTTTATTTCTAGTAGTGTCATTGTGGTTTGTATGTGCATTTCTAGGAATTTGTCCATTTTGTCTAGGTTGTCTAGTTTGTTGTTGTACAGATTCTCATAATATTCTCTTATGATCCTTTTTATTTCTATGGGGTCAGTTGTAACTTCACCCCTTTCATCTGATTTTATTTATTTGCATCTTCTCTCTTTTTTTCTTTGTTTGCCTAGCTAGGGATTTGTAAATTTTTTGATCTTCTCAAAGAACCAGCTTTTGGGTTTTGTTGATTTTCTTTATTATTTTTTGCTGTTGTTGTTGTTCTCAATATCATTTATTTCTTATCTAATCTTTCTTATTTCTTTCCTTCTGCTTGCTTTGGGAATGGTTTGCTGTACTCTTTCTATTTTCTACAGTCGTTCAGTTAGTCTTTGATTTTAGCTCTTTCTTCTTTTTTAATATAGGCATTTAGGGGTTTAAATTTCCTTCTCAAGACTGCCTTCACTATATCCCATAAGTTTTGATAAATTGTGTTCTTATTTTCATTCTTCTCAATATATTTACTGATTTCACCTGCAATGTCTTCTTTGACCCACTGATTATTTAAGAGTGTGTTGTTTAGCCTTGACATATTTGTGAATTTACCTCTTTCCTGTCTATTATTGATTTCCAGTTTCATTCCATTATGACTTGAGAAGGTGCTTTGTATAATTTCATTCTTTTTCTATTTATTGAAACTTGCATTGTGACCTACCATGTGTTCTCTCCTAGAGAAAGATCCATAGGCACCTGAGAAGAATGTATAAGCCACTGAGATTGGGTGCAATGTTCTCTATATGTCTGTTAGGTGTAGCTCATTTATCATATTGTTCAAGTTCTCTGTTTCCTTGTTGATCTTTTGTCTAGTTGTTCTTCTAATGATGTGAGTGGTATGTTGAAGTCTCCAATTATTATTGTAGAGATATCTATTTTTCCTCAGTTTGCAAGAGTTTGTCTCATGTATTTTGGGGTGACCTAGTTAGGTTCATAGACATTTCTGACTGTTATTTCTTCCTGGCAGATTGTCCTTTTTATTAATATATAATGATCTTCTTACTCCATTATAACATTTTTGCATTTAAATCTGTTTTGTTTGATATTAGTATAGCTACCACTTCTCTTTTATAGTTACTATTTGTTGGAGTATCTTTTTCCAATCTTTTACTTTCAACCAGTTTGTATCCCTGGTCTTACGTGAGTCTCTCATAAGCAGCATATGGATGACTCATGTGTTTTTATCCATTCTGTCAGCCTATATCTTTTGATAGAGGAGTTTAATCCATTCACATTCAATGATATTACTGTAAATGCATTATTTACTTCCACCATTTTATTCTTTGGTTTTTAAATGTCATATCTTATTTTCATCTGTCTTTTTACTCTTTGGGTTACCCTTTCTGCTATTCTTTCTTCTATACTCTCCTCCAAGCCTCTCTCTCCTGTCTTTTTCTTTCAAGCTGTAAGGCTTCCTTTAATATTTCTGGCAAAGGCAGATTCTTTTTTATGAACTCTCTTAGTTTTTGTTTGTTCGTGAATGTTTTAAACTCACCTTCGTATTTGAAGTACAATTTTGCTGGATAAAGAATTTTCAGCTGGTAGTTTTTCTCTTTCAGTATCCTCATTGTATCATACCACTGTCTTCTTGTTCCCATGGTTTCTGATGAGAAATCTGCACTAAGTCGTATTGGGAGTCACTTGTACATGATTGTTTGCTTCTCCTTGCTGCTCTCAGAATTTTCTCTTTATCTTTGACATTTGACATTCTGAGTAGTATGTTTCTTGGAGTAGGTCTATTCAGATTTATTCTGATTGGAGAACACTGCACTTCTTGGACATGTAAGTTCATTTCTTTCATGAGAGTTGGAAATTTTCAGCTATTAGTTCCCCAGATACTCTTTCTGCCCCTTTTACCTTCTCTTCTCCTTCTGGAATTCCCATGATGCATATAGTGTTGTGTTTCGTGTTATCATTCAACTCCCTAAGACCCTCTTCAATTTTCCCCATTCTTTTCTCTCTGTGTTCTTTTCTCACTTCAATTTCAGTTGTTCTGTCTTCAGTATCACTTTTTCTTTCTTCTATCACTTCAAATCTGCTGTTGTATACCTCTAATGTGTTTTTTATCTCACCTATCATGTCTTTCATTCCCATGAGCTCTTTTACTTTTCTATTCAGGTTTTCAAATTTTTCTTTGTACTTGTTCAGTGTCTTCTTTCCTTTTTAAAGTTTTTTTAAGTGTTTAACCCCCCCCCCAGATGGGGGCCCTGTGCGTTTGGTTGTTGTTTGGGTCTTTTTTTTTTTTTTTTTTTTGCTCACTGTCTGTTTGTTGTTTGCTCATTGTCTGCTCGTTGTCTTTTCTTATTGTCAGCTCATTTGTTTGTCTTCTTTAGGAGGCACCAGGAACCAAACCTGGGGCTCCCAGGTGAGAAGCAGGCACCCAATTGCCTAAGCCACATCCACTCCCCCTCAGTGTCTTCTTGATGTCCTTTATCTCTTTAGCCATATTGTCTTTCAACTGTTTAATTTAGTTTTGGAAATTTGTGTGCACCTCGATTAGTTGTCTCAAACCCTCTATCTCTTCTTGGGTTTTGACGTATTATTTTTCTTGGGCCATTTCTTCCATTTTTTTAGTACTGCTTGTAATTTTTTGCTGATTTCTAGTCATTTGATTAGGGTGGTATGTTTATTCGGATGCTCAATTTTCTCTCTTTCATAAGGACTTAGTGGCAGAAGACTGTGTGTTACTGCTTTTCCTTGATTTTTGGTTCAACCTGTTCTGGGTCTTTAGGATTGCCCCTGTTAGTTGCTCAGATCTGGGCCTTGGACCTAGAGTTGGCTTGCAGACTACTTCTTAGGGCCTCAGGGAGGGAGGCTGTAAAGGCCAGAAAAAGCCTTTCTTACTTAATTTCCTCAAGTGCACTTCTTGGTCTGCCAGTAGATGTCGCCCTTTGCAGCCCTGTCAGTTCAATGCCTGGTGGGTGTGTTTGCTACAACGTGGACAGGAAAAATGTGACTGAGATTCCTGCCTGGAGGCTAAAAGACTCCTAATTCAAATTTTCTCAAAGGTACTTCTCCAACCTTTGCTGACAGCCCCCTCCCTTTTCCCAGGTAGGAGGTAATTCCACTCCCATCTGAGTCCTCAACAACCAGTCCCAGTCAGTGGAGAGGGAGATTGAGAGGGTCGGATCTCTTTAGTCCCTTGCCGGCTCCCAGGAAAACAATGGCGCAGCCCCACCCAGTCTGGAAGGGTTCCTGGGACACATCAGACCAAATTTGTGGGTCAAAAGCTGAGTCAGCCTGAGGCTGTGTCCCTTTCCTGGGGAGATGGATCTTTGGGGCCCCCTCTGTCTGTACCGCTGGCCCCAAGGCTCAAAAATGTCTTTAGTGTGGGGGAGGGTGCTGGCATTTGCAGCTGCCACTTTTAATTCACAGTTTTGCTGTTGTGATTCTTTTCCTTTGCCCCTCTCTCCTCTGGGTGGTGTCCAGCCTTCCCCTGGTGTCCTAAACCTTACAAGATTTTTCCCAGGTCATTTCTGGCCTGTCCTCTAGCTATTTTTCTGGGAGAGAAGAGATTCCTGTGTCTTTTTAGTCCACCATCTTCCCGGAAGTTCCATTCATTAAAAAAATTTTTTTTTTTTTATTCTGGCCACCAATGCAATTTACTCGAGTATTTTATAATCTAATGGAGGAGTTATGGTCAGCCACTCTTCTTTAAAAAAATAAAGATGATAAATACCAAACTCATTTTGTAACTGGCAGGAAATCCTAGAAAAGTAATTTCCAAAGTGCTCTGGTTCTACAGCCTTCCTACCACCCCATGCTCTCCCTTCTCCCTCCCAACCCCACCCTGACTCCCCCCAAAAAACAAACATCTAGGACATAGGTTTAAAAAGACCCTGTCTGGGAGAGGCAGTGGCTCAAGTGATTGAGCGCCTGCTTCCCACGTGGGAGGTCCCAGGTTTTGGTCCCTGGTACCAACTCAGGGGAGCCTAGGTGGCTCAATAGAGTTGAGCGTCGGCTTTCCACATATGAGGTCTCAGGTTCAATCCCTGGTACTGGTACCTCACAAAACAAAACAAAACAAACAAATGAACAAAAAAAAAAAAAAAAACCCACTGCCAACAGCAACAGGTAAAGAGTCTACTCCCATCACATTTAGCTTTCTAAATGGCTGAGCACATGGTGGACATGTGTGCAAGAGTAAGAGGGCCTCATCCTTCTCAAATCAAGGCTCCTGGAAGAGCATCTTTATCCTGAAATGAGTGAGTATTCATTACAACCTTTACATTATAGCAGCATTGCATTCTGACCTCTCCTACTTCCTTCCATTTTTGCTACAGATCTCATTGTTCCTCTCACTCTATACCCCTCAGCAGTTCACATTGGGCTGATAGGGTTATCTATATTTTTGTTCATCATGATTTTTGGATTTCATCATTTTTCTTGTGTTAACTTGCTCCTCCTGGATTTGAGACCCATCTCTGTGCCCTAAGCATCTGTTAGGACAGTCTTCTTTATGTAGGTGGGTCTCTGGACTTAAGTTTCCTCTCATGTAAGTTAATAGACTTCAGCTCTCTGTATCTGTCTTATCTTCTGTCAAGCAAGGAGCTCAGTTCCTGTGAACTGCCTGCTTCAGTTTGGGATATTTGGGAGTATGAGCCAAGAGAGCCTATGCCTTTCATATGGCTACCCAGGGAAACTGCTGCTGGCCAGAGAGGAGACCTTGGGTTGCTCCTACAACTTATCCCACTTCTAACAGTCAGGATATTCATATCCTTTGGATAGCATTCAAGTTTTTCAACTACAAGACTTCTAATAATCTAATGCAAGGTTGTTGTTTTTTAGGCCAGTAGCGATTGGAGTAACAATTACTGTCACCTGCTCTGCTGCAGCGCAACTACAATTCACCTTCCATGCTCTGAAGTTCACTGCCATCCCCCACCCTGCAGTATTACAGGGGAAGCGTGGGTGGGCTTCAAGGCTGTGGAATGGGCTGCTCCCTGTTCTTTCTCTTTCCCAGAGCATCCAGCCAGGTGACTGCCCTTTGTAAAGTGTATCATGATGTCCAAAAGGATGAGTTTCTGCTCTGGGGCTGCTGCTTTTTGTGCCACCCACCAAGGGTGTATGTTCTGTCTTGAGTGTGTGCGAAATGATATTTCCTTTATTTCAGACTCAGTATCTTAGATCCAAAGAACAGGAAATGAGTGAAGGCTCCACTCTGTGATAATCAGGGTAAGAAGAACCATCTTCTCCCCATGTGAAGAGGCTCAGGTCAAGCCATCCTGATTCTAGGCTGGCTTGGAGTGGCAAAGATCACCCTTGGAGGACTGTACTTTCAGAGATGGGTTTCAAGAGTCTTGCAGAGGGGAAGTGGATGTGGCTTAAGTGATTGGGCTCCCATATACCATATGGGAGGTCCAAGGTTCGACTCCTAGGGCCTCCTGGTGAAAAGCAAGCTGGCCCACACAGTGAGCTGGCCCATGCAGGAGTGCTGGCCTGCATGGAGAGCTGATGCTGCAAGATGATGCAACAAAAAAGAGATGCAGCAGACCAGAGAGCTGAGGTGGTGCAAGAGATTGAGCACCAATCTCCACTCCAGAGGGTCCCAGGATCGGTTCCCAGTGCCACCTAAAGAGAAGACAAGCAGACACAGAAGAACACAGAGAGAGCAGGCAGCAAGCACAAAATAACGAGGGGAAGGGAGACATAAATAAATAAATCTTAAAGAGGAAAAGATTTGTCATTTGGGTTGATTGTGCATGATTGTTGAACTAGAACTAGTAGAAATGAGCTTCACAGGTGGCAGTGGCTCACAGCCCAAGTCAGTGAGCATTCCCACCTTTTGGCATTTCCCCACACAGGGTGCTGATTTGGCAGATTGTGCACTTTTCTACTATTCCACTTGGTGAACTGGGGGAAAGATGCTCTAACTGGACCCTTCCCTCCTTCCAAGTGCACTTCTTTGTGTCTGTGTTCACCTTTACATTTGACATTGTTTCCCTCTCCTAGAAAAATTGTATCCTTCTCAGGAAGAACTCCTCATTGCTGAGGGACCCGGACACAATAACAAAGTCCCTGTTAACTCCGCCAGAGGTAACAGATGGCATGTAGACCCAATATAGAAACAGTATCTACTTTGAGTCACAAGAAGGTGGTGCAAGGCTGCCCTCAGATTGCATCATATTCAGGGCAGAGTTGTGATACACATCCTCTGTTCTAAACAGGGTCTTTGTCCATCATTGTACTCACCACAGCAGGTTTCAAGGTAACACATGTCAATCCACCTGAGCTGCCCACCTGAGCAGTCCACACCAAGTCTGAGGTTTCTGAGCACGCCAGTTAACTTTTGAGCTCACAGCAGAGGTGAACTGTCAAATGCCAGCAGGCTTTGGCTTTGACTTTAAGGAAGGAAACATGGGGGCAGATGTGGCTCAAATAGTTGGGTGTCCATCTCCCATATGGAGGGACCTGGGTTCAATCCCTGGGACCTCCTGGTAAAATAAAGGAAAATATAGAAGACGTGCAGGCCGCCAGGCCCCGTGAGCAGGTGAGCCCCCAGGCCTCGCGTGTCGGCATGCTAGGACCCGCCGAGCCACACAGCAAGATGATGACATAACAGGAGAGTGACACAAGGGAGAACCAAGACAAGATGCACTGAAAAACCAGGAACTAAGGTGGTGCAGGTGATAGGATGCCTCTCTCCCACATCGGAGTTTCCCAGGATCGAATCCCAGTGAAGACAGGAGGAGAAGGATGAGAAGAGAGGGCAGGAAATGGACACAGAGAATTGCCCAGCAAATGGACACAAAAACAGCAAAAATGGAGGGGGGTAGTTTAAAAATGGATAAAAGTAAATAAATAAATCTTTGAGGAAAAAAAAATGAAACACAGGAAGCTTGTATGGTTGGAACTTGCTTAGATTTGTCTGTGACCTTCAGATTAGGAGTTTTAAATCATGTAATTAAGTACCATAAATTTTATTTGGAGAATGGAACTTCTGGGTAATAAAAAATTTTCACATATCTGGATACTTAATTTTCAGCAATTTTAATCCAATAAAAATAATAGGCAGGTATGCCAAATAAAATGGATTCTTTGATTCAAAAACTAGTGCAGGATCCTGCAGTCCTTTAGGTTCATTCGTGGTGCACCCAAGGGACTGCTCAGTACAATTCAGAAATGTCATGAATTATGGGTGGCAAGAATACCAAGAATACCAAGGCATGTTTTTAGTAGATGAGGGGCCGATAAACTAGCTGTCCTCTATTTTGACAAGTCATTTTTCACTGTGGTCAGTATTCTTGGGTTCCATTATGAGGAATTTGAGATCTTAAAAAAGTCATCTTGATTAGGCTGATTGTCCTTCAGGGAAATTAGTATTCAGAAACTAGGAAGGACAACGAGGTACTCATAGTTCTTTGGGGTATATATTTGGAAACTCTCATATCTCTGCTACATAGAGAGTGTACATGTTTTATGTCCATGAGCATCCATACACTGGAGTGCCCATTAAAAAAGGAGAGAAGTAGGTGAAATAGAAATAAATCAGATCTTTTCCTCTGGTGAACAGAAGCAGTGTCATTGTGGGTGTATTTCCATGCACAGATATTGAGCTTTTAATGCTTCCTCAGAAACCCCTGCCTCCTGTGGGGACCCTGGACTTCTCCTTCTTTGCAATCTAATTTTGTAATGACTATCAGTGGAGAAACACCAGTTTTATGCTCAACTGATAAAAATAAGTTTGAACAATTTATGGTGGTGGTTGACAGAAGTTTGTCCTAAAACACATGCTTTTCCAGATTCCTTAAAACTTGTTTAGGGAGCGGATGTGGCTCAGGCCATTGGGCACTTGCCTTCCATGTGGGAGATCCCGGGTGCCTCCTGGAGAGCAGACAATGAGCAGACAGACGAGATGGGGATAGGGAGGGGGGGGATAAATAAAAATAGATTAATAAATAAAGTAAATAAATAACTCTTTTAAAAAAAACTTGTTTAGGGAAGCAGATGTGGCTCAGACAGTTGAGCACCCACCTAATACATGGGAGGTCCTGGGTTCAGTTCCCGGTGCCTCCTGGAGAAGACAAGCAAGACAGTGAGCTGGCGCAACAGGCAGGCACGGCGAGCTGACTCAACAAGATGATGCAACAAGGAGACACAAAAAGGAAAAAATGAGAGATACAACAAAACAGGGAGCTGAGGTGGCTCAAGTGATTGAGTGCCTCTCTCCCACATGGGAGGTCCCAGGTTTAGTTCCTGGTGCCTCCTAAAGAGAAGCTGAGCAGACACAGAGAGCAGACAGCAAATGGTTACAGAGAGCAGACAACGAGTGGCTACAGAGAACAGACAGTGAGCGCAAACAATGAGGGGTGGGGAATGAATAAATGAAATAAATCTTTTATAAAAAAGGAAAACTTGTTTATTGTTTATGCCAAAAGTCACGCTGTGCAGGTGTATGCGTGGTACACAGAGAGAAGGTCTGAAGGGCCAGTTACTGAGTGCCTTGCTAAGGGGATACAGTGAGACAATATGGGGTTTAACCTAAAACACTTCATTCACAGGCCACACTACCAGTGTTGTCAGGTATTTCTTCTTAATTTTTGTTGTGAATATTTTCAGTTGTTTTTCTTCTTTAATTCTGTCACTCCACTGTCTGACTGAATGGCTAACAGTATTAAACTTGACGTAAATAAATGAGGCCTTTGCAAGGGACAGCTGTCTGCCTCTTGTCTCACACACACACAAATTATTCTGTCATCATATGTACAATCTAACATTTTCCCTTTTAATCATATTCAGATATATATATCAGGCTCTTAATTGCTCTTACTACCACCATTCCCTAAATATTTCCATCATTCCAAATAAGAACTGACAGGTATGTCTTTTGTTTTCCCAAAAAATTTTGGAAAATGAACATTTTGTTTCCCAACTTTGTACTTATAATTTCATTTTACTTTATCTACAGACTTTTATATTTAAGTAATATACATATATTTTTCAGTTGGCAGTATTTTTTATTTGTAGTACATACAATAGTGATTTATCTTACTGTTAATAGCGTCTTAGATTTGGTGATACAGAATTAGCTATTAATAGTCTAGCTCAAATGATCCAGGCATGCATTGAGTATTTTCTGATATTCTTGAGTGTTGACTACAAAAGTTCACTTTTAATTTTTTTTTTTTTTTTTTTTACTGGGAGGTACCGGGGATCGAACCCCGGTCTCTCCATATGGTAGATGGACGCCGAACCTTTTGAGCCACATCCGTTTCCCAAAAGTTCACTTTTATAGCTTGAATATTCAGAAGTTACATTTTAAAAGTTCAAGAGGGAAGTGGACTTGGCTTAAGCAGTTGGGCACCCACCTACCACAAGGGGGCACCCGTGTTTGGTGCCCGGTGCCTCCAAGAGAAGACAAGGAAGACAGCGAGCTGACACAATGGGCTGGCGCAGTGAGATGATGTAACAAGATAACACAATGAGATGATGCAACGAAGAGATACAATGAAGAAACACAATGAGAGACACAACAAGCAGGGAGCAGAGGTGGCTTAAGCCATTGGGTGCCTCCCTCCCACAATGGGAAGTCCCAGGTTCAGTTCCAGTACCTCCTAAAAAGAAGACGAGCACACAACAAATGGACACAGAGAGCAGACAATGAGCGCAAACAACGAAGGGTAGGGGAGAAATAAATAAATAAAATAAATCTTTAAAAAATAAAAATAATAATAATATAATCATAATTTTTAAAGTTCCAGAGTCAAACTTCTTTCTACACAGTAGCCATGTAGAAGGTTTCTTCAAAAACTGGTATTGAAAAAAAAAAAGAAAAGAAAAAAAATGGTATTGGTCAGGCAACACATTTTTTTCTCCTTTTTTTAAATTAGAGAAGTTGTAAGCTTACAAGACAATCCTGCATAATGTGCAGAATTCCCATACATCACCTCTCCACCAACACATTACATCGCTGTGGAACACTTGTTACAGATTATGAAAGAACATGATCAGAATATTATCACTATGGTCCATAGCATACACTTGGTATATTTTTTCCATACACCCCCTATTATTAACACTATGTATTAGTACTGTACATTTGTTATAGTTCATAATAGAACACTCTTATATTTGTACTGTTAACCGCAGTCCATCTTCTACCGTGGTTCCATGTGTTATACAGTCCCATGCTTTGTACATTCTTTCCAAAGACACTCAGTGGCTCTCACTTTCATCACAGAGTTGTGCAGTCATTGCCCCAGTAAACCTTTGAATGTTTTCTTAGTCCTAAAGAAAAAATCCCATACCCCCCTAGTATTGACTCTTAGTGTATACTTGATATAGTATGTTCTTTGACACTGATACAAGAATATTACAATATTACAATATTGCTGTTAACTATAGTCCATAAATTACATTAATTGTATTTTCCCATGCATCACCATATTCTTACCACCTTGGAGTAGTAACATACATTTGTTCTAGTTCCCAGAAAAACATTCTTGTGTTTGTATTATTAACCACAATCCTCATTCACCTCTGGGTTCACTATATTATTCAGCCCCTAGATTATTCTCTAGCTTTCTTTCAATTGACAATTATATCCCTAGACTACTCCCTTCAGCCATAATCCCATTTATAAACCAGCTGTGTTAATTATACTCTCTCTAATGTGTTACCATCGACTCTATCCATTTCCACACTTTTACAATCAAGCTAATTGAAAATTCTACAAACATTAAGCACCAGTACCCCTTCTCAGTTCTCATCTTCTCTAGGTCTTAACTCTATGTGTTTATTCTTCGTATTTAGTTCACATTAGTGAGAAAATACAACATTTGTCCTTTTATGTCTGGCTTATTTCACTTAGCATAATGTTCTCAAGGTTCATCCATGTTATCATATGTGTCCCAATTTCATTTCTTCTTACAGCAGCATAGTATTCCATTTTATGTATATACCACATTTTGTTTATACATTCATTGGTTGATGGACACTTGGGTTGTTTCCATCTTTTGGTAATTGTGAAAAATGTCACTATGGACATTGCTGTGCAAATGTCTGTTCACGTCAGTTTTCAATTCTTCTAGATATATTCCTAGTAGAGGAATTGCAGGATCATATGACAGTTCTATATTTAGCTTCCTGAAACCCTCTTCCACAGATGCTGCAACATTTTACATTCTCACCAACAGTGAAGGAGTGTTCCTATTTCTCCACATCCTCTCTAACACTTGTTGTTTTCTGTTATTTTTCAATAATGGCCATTCTATGAGGTGTGAGATATCTCATTGCAGTTTTGATTTGCATTTCCCTAATAGCTAGTGAAATGGAACATTTTTTCATGTGATTTTTCACCATTTGTATTTTCTCTTTGGAGAATGTCTATTTAAAAGTCTTTTGTCATTTTTAATTGGATTGTATAACAAGTTGATATTGTTTATGAATTCCAAAAATAGATAATGGATTATGTTTGTAAACTGGTCTGTCGGAGGTTTCACTTTTACTTGATTAAATTATGATTAGGGCTTTGATTGGGCCACATCAGTAGGGCATTGAGTCCCCACCCCCTTGGTGGGTGGGGACTCACAGAAAAAACTACATGACAGTGGAGTTAGTTGGAGTTTTGATGCAGAGCCTGGGGAAGTAATGACACAGAGAAGGAGGACACAAGAGGTTTTAATGCTGGAGCCGCAGGAAGTAAATATGCAGAGAAGGCTCCATTAGTCCCAGGAAGAGAGATAAGCCATTTGCCTGATAGTTTACAGCTGGCCTTGTGAAGAGAGCAGAGCAGCTGAGCCCGGAGAGAAACAAGCCCCAGGAGAGAGACAAGACTTATCCCAGCCTACAGCTGATATTGAAAGAAGCTGGGATCTCACAGCCTTAAGAGGAAGAGGAAAACTGAACCCTTGCAGATGTCGGCAGCCATTTTGCTCCAACATAGGACAACAGACTTTGGTGAGGAAAGTAACTTATACTTTATGGCCTGGTAACTGTAAGCTTCTACCCCAAATAAATACCTTTTATAAAAGCCAACAGATTGCTGGTATTTTGCATCAGCACCCCTTCTTTGGCTGACTAATAGAGATTGTTTGCTCTTTTATTATTGAGTTATATGATCTCTTTATATAGCATGGAAATCAAACCCTTATCAGATATGTGGTTTCCAAATATTTTTTCCCATTTAGTGGGTTGCCTTTTCAACTGAAGCACAATAGTGTTTAATTTTGAGGAAGTTCCATTTATCAATTTTTTTCTTTTGTTGCTTGTGCTTTCAAGGTAAGATTTAAGAAACCACCACCTACCACCAAGTCTAGAAGATGTTTCTCTACATTTTATTCTAGGAGTTTTATGGCCTCTCTTTTATATTTAGGTCTTTGGTCCATTTTGAGTTCATTTTTGTATAAGATGTGAGGTAGGGATACTCTTTTTTGGGGGGGATATGGATATTCAGTTCTCACAGCACCATTTGTTTAATAGATTGTTCTGCCCTAGCTGGGTGGGTTTGACAGCCTTGTCAAAAATCACTTGATGAGGCTCTCTCTGCCCAGAGGAGACTGCATCTATACCTCGGGTACGTCATTCTGTTCTTTTCTCTCATTTCTCAATAAACTCTTTTTACTGGCCCAACTAAAAAAATAAAATAAAAAATCACATGACTATAGATGTGAGGGTCTGTTTCTGAACTATCAATAAAGATATGTCTATTTTTATGCCAGTACCATGCTGTTTTTAGCACTGTAGCTAGGTAATATGATTTAAAGTCTGGAAGTGAGAGTCCTCCAACTTTGTTCTTCCTTTTTAAGATGTTTTTGTCTATTCAGAGTCCCTTACCCTTCCAATAAAATTTGATAACTGAGTTTTCCATTTCTTTGAAAAAAGGCTGTTGAAATTTTTGTTGGGATTGCATTGAATCTGTATATCAATTGGAGTAGAATTGACATCTTAACGATATTTAGTCTTCTCATCCTTGAACATGGAATATTCTTCCATTTATCTAGGTCACCTTTGATTTCTTTTAGCAATGCATTGTAGATTACTGAATACAAGTGCTTTACATCCTAGGCTAAGTTTATTCCTAGATATTTGATTCTTTTTGTTGCTATTGTAAATGGAATTTTTTTCCTGACTTCCTCCTTGGATTGCTCATTACTAGTGTATAGAAACACTACTGATTTTTGTGTATTAATCGTGTATCCTACCACTTTGCTGAATTTGTTTATTGACTCTAGTAGCTTTGTTGTAGATTTTTTGGGATTTTTTGGAATAGGATCATATCATCTGTGAATAGTTAAAGCTTTACTTCTTCCTTTCCATTTTGGACACTTTTATGTCTTTTTCTTGCTTGATTGCTCTAACTATAACATCTGGCACTATATTAAACAACAGTGGTGACAGTGGGCATCCTTTTCTTTTTCTTGATCTCAGTGGGAAAGCTTTCAGTCTTTCATCATTGAGTACAATATTAGCTGTGGGTTTTTCATGTATGTTAAATAATAATTTTAAGCTTAAAGGATATGTTTTTCATCACCTTAGCAAATCTCTATGCAAAATTTTTAAAACCTGTTTTTTCCCTGTAATAATCATGACCTAAATATTGAAAATGTATTTGGACTGAGATAACTATAAAATTATTATTAAAACCTAACTAATAAAATATGAGTATAAAAGCAAAAGCTTGAAAATAATTACTAAACTCCAAATTTAAAGTTAAATTTTATTGAAAGTGTATCTCAATTAGATCAATCAAGATAAAATGTTTTCAAAGTATTTATAAATGAGAAAGGTATACAGTGCTAAAACTAGTTAGTCCAGCAGTAGCTAGCTTATTCTGACAGGTATTTCTTAATCAGAAAATTTGTCTTTGGTGACGCACTTAAAATGTATTTTAAAATATCCCTATTATGTGCCACTAACTTTATAAAATCTTTTTATATTATTGTGGTACTAGTGCTGTACCAAACTCTGAAATCTTCCAGTAAAGTTGAACAAAGAGACTTTTAATATCACCTACTGAGCCCTAATAGAAATGTGTTTAGACCTGCTGTTTTAAGGCTGATGGTATGGCAGAATATGGTTGATTTAATTTTTTATGCATTATCATCTCAGCTATAACAGGATAGTCCTCAGCATGCTGCTATTGGTGACAGGAATAATCTCTAGTCTCAGAGAGGGTCGCTGAGTCCATGGCCTCTTACTAAGAACACTCAGTCCCAGTTCATTGCCCCCATCTCCTTTTCCACTGTTGATTGCTTGATTTTATATCTAAAGTAGAACAATTTCAAGGAGATATAGCCAAGAAGAAAAATCATGTTTTCTTTTGCTCATTGCTGTACCTTCTGGCACTGTGCACAGTGCAGACACTCAAATTTATTTGTTAAATAAATGAATGGCTAGCACTTTTCTAGACATATGTTTGAAAATAACAGAGGAATGTTAGCTGCCTTCCCAAATTTTGATTCTACTGACACCCCTTGAACATGTTATATGACACATGCCTAGTATCAGTACCTGGAATTAGATATAAGTAAGGTGATCTGCCAAGACTCTCTGGTCAAAATGCATTCTCCTTGCTTGTTTTATGAAGTGCTCTTCTTCTGTTGATCTCAGCTCAAAGGTTCTCCACCAGCAGGCCAAATGAGTTGTCTAATTCTTGGAGACTTCATGTGATTTATGGCATAATTAACAAATATTTTAGAGAAGATTGTAGGAAGTGGATGGAGTAGGAAACTCCAGGTATAGTCCCTCCACCAGAACAACCAGGCAGGAACTGTCTGAGTCAATTATTTTGAAACTCCAGGATCTAGTAGAACAGTGTACAACATCCAGAGAAGAGCAGGAGGAAGAGGCTGGTAAATCATGGTCAACACTGGTGAATTGCACTCTCCACATTGCCCATTCCAAGTCATGGCAGGCAGCAGTGAGGTACACAACCTCGGACCCTGGCACAGCTTGCTGTTTGCCAGGGTGAGGTATAAAGACCTAGCTCCCCATGATCGGGGTGTGTGGTCTAATCACTGCTTTTGAATAGCTACTTCAGATCACTGGGGGCAGGGCTCTGAGGATGGCCTTTGTTCTAGATTGCCCTGGGCAAAAGTGACAGAAGACACTTAAAGACATTACAATTTCTCAAAACTATGGAAAACAGTTAAAGGCTGCATTTACTGGGCAAGTGCTGAATCAAGAAAACACAGGATCTAGAAAAGGAAGAGTATACTAAACCCAAACAGGCATAAGGAAAGAAATAATGAAGATTAAAGTGGAGCTAAATGAAATAGAGAATTTAAAAACAATAAACAGAAAAGACTATGAGAAGATGGCAGAGTAGGGAGCTCCAGTACTCATTCCTTCCACCAGAACAACTATTAAACAAGCAGGAACTGTCTGAAACAACTATTTTGAAACTCCAAAGGCCAGTAAAACACTGTACTGCATTCAGGGAAAAATAGGAGGAAGAAGCTGATAATTACTCTAAAGAACAAAATTGCTCCCTTCATGTGGTGGCTACTGGCACCATCCCCCACTATTGTGACAGGCTGCTATGGGGTCCAGCCCCTGGCTAGCTTGTTTGGGACAGAAAGGAAAGTAAAAATCCTCTTTCACAAGACCAGGGGTAAGTGCAGCTGATTAATGATCACAGGTTTTGATTAATGACTTCAGGTCACTGGGGGCCTGGCTCTGAGGGTGGCCATCGTTTAAACCTGTCCTGGACAAATGGAAGTGGCAGCCATTGTTTCAACTCACTCCAGACAAAGGCCCTGGCAGAAGAGACTTAAACATGCTATGTTTCTGCAGGGCTGTGGGAGACACTTCATTGAAGAGCTGTATTTCTTGGGCAGGCTAAGAAAGCACAACTTTGGGGAGCCATAGAAGAAGCTCTTGGTGTCCTTTCTGGTCCTCCCAGGTACCTTTAGTGCTGGTCTGCACCCTCTTCATGGGTCCATGGCCCCTGTTTTGGCTGGGAAAGACTGACTTGGGAAAGTCCCCACCAGCTTTGCCCCTCCTACCAGAATCTGCCCTCTAGGTAAAAGCAGCTTGAAACAATGAAAGGAGTGTAAGAAACTATAGAGGCAGACCGTGGTGAAGGCTTGATGACTTCAAACACTGGGAGAGGGAGGTCTGTCTCCTGGGAAACAGGGAACAACCAAACTTCTGTAAAAAAGGGTAACTAAAACAATGAAAAAGCAAAATCCCAGGACAAGACACAGGCCCAGAAAGAGAGGGAAAAGCCTGCAGACTGCATTTGCCCTGGGAAGACCTTCCTGATAGGAGGACTGAAGCTCAAGAAAATCTGTCTCATCATTAGGTGGTTAAAAATTCAAAAAAGAGACATCTCAGGGAATAAATCACAAGTTAACACTTTAAAAGATCAAAGTATACCATTTGCAACAAGGGATTACAAGGTAAAAAAAAAAAAAAAAAAGAAAGAAAGAAAAGAAACAGGAAATGATAGCCCATCCAAAGGAAGAGGATAAAGATCCAGAAAACATCGAAGTATAGCAGACTCTGAACATACCAGACAAAGACTTTAAAAAATTATCTTCAATATGCTCAAGAAGATGAAGGAAAATACAGATAAAGAACTGAAGGATATCTGGAACACAATGAATGAGCAATATGAGAATCTCAGTAAAGAGACAGAAAATTTTAAAAGGGGCCAAACAGAACTACTGGAGTTGAAGACCACAATAACTGAAATAAAAAATTGCCAAGAAGATTTCTTTTTTAAAAAAAGTAAATACTGGTATTACTGTATTTTTTAACTACATCCAGATATATCTTTTATTTTTTTAACAAATCAATTTTATTGATACATATCAACAAAACATACAATTCATCAAAAGTGCACAATCAATGGTATTCAAGACAATCACGTAGTTGTGCATTCATCACCTCAATCATCATAAGAGTATTTTCATTATTTTAATAATAATAATAATAAACAATGAACAAACAAACAAACAAGAAAATCCACCACCTCTTAATCTCTCTATGCTTCCCCTGCTGTTCACAGCTTCCATTTCTAGCTATTTTTGCACAGTTTCTTTTTTTTTTTTCTTTCTCTTTATAAATTGATTTATATTTTCATTTTATATAAATGGAATCATACAATATGTTACACAATATATTTAATTCATAGTAATGTAATCATACTGTATTTGTCCTTTTGTGTCTGGCTTGCTTCACTCAACATTATGTCCCCCAGGTTCATCCATATGGTCACATGCTTTATGACTTCATTTCTTCTTACAGCTGCATAAATTCCATTGTGTGAATACACCATTGTTTTTTTAATCCATTCATTGATTGATGGACACCTGGGCTGTTTCTAACCTTTGGCAGTCAAGAATAACACAGCTATGAACATAGGTGTGTCGATGTCTATTCATGTCACTGCTCTCAGTTCTTCTGGATATATACTTGTAGCAGTTTGGCAGTTTGATATAGTTATGAACTCCAAAAATAGATATTGGATTATGCTTTTAAACTGGTCTGTTCATCTGGGCATGATTAAGTTATGATTAGGGATTTGATTGGGCCATGTCAGTAGGGTGTTGAGCCCGCCCTTGGTGGGTGGGGTCTCAAAGATAAAAGACTTGGCAAAGGGCAGAGTTGGAGGTTTTTTGAGTTGGAGTTCTGATGTGGAGTCTTGAGCTGGAGCCCCAGGAAGAAGGCATACAGAGGAGCTTGGTTGTGAGGAAAGAGAGAAGGCCCCGGGAAAAGAGACAAGTCGTTCGCCTGACAGTTCACAGGTGGCCTTGTAGAGAGAGGCAGAGCCTAGAGAGCCTCATAGTCTAAAGATGACCTTGTGGAGGAAGCAGAGGAGCTGAGCTCAGAGAGAAACGGAGCCCTGGGAAGAGAGGAACCCAAGAAGCCTGGACCCTGGCAAACGTCGGCAGCTGTCTTGCTCCTACATGTGGCAACAGACTTTGGTGAAGGAAGAAACTTATGCTTTATGGCCTGGTAACCATAAGCTTCTGCCCCAAATAAATATCCTTTATAAAGACCAGCAGATTTCTAGTATTTTGCATAAGCACTCCTTTGACTGACTAATACAACACTCAGTAGTAGTTTTGCAGAGTCACATGGTAAATCTATATTCAACTTCTTTAGGAACTGCCAAACAGTCCTCCACAGTGGCTGTACCATTCTGCATTCTCACCAACAGTGAATAAGTGTTCTGATTTCTCCACATCCACTTCAACATTTGTAGTTCTTTGTCTTTTTAATAGTGGTCATTCTGAAAGGTAGGAAATGATATCTCATTATAGTTTTTATTTGAATTGCCCTAATCATTAGTGATGTTGAACATTTTTTCATGTGGTTTTTGTCATCTGTATTTCTTCTTCGGAAAATGTCTATTCAAGTCTTTTGCCTATTTTTAAATTGGGTTGTTTGTCTTTATTGTTGAGTTGTGACATCTCTTTATATATTGTGGATATTAAACCTTTATTGGACATGTGATTTCCGAATATTTTCTCCCACTGAGTTGGCTGACTTTTCACCCTTTGAAAAAGTCCTGTGAGGTGAAAAAGTGTTTAATTTTGAGGAGGTCCCATTTATCTATGTTTTCTTTTGTTACACATGCTTTGGTGTAACGTCCAAGAAACCACCACCTACTACAAGGTCTTTAAGATGTTTCCCTACATTTTCTTCTAGTAGTTTTATGGTCCTTGCTTTTATATTTAGGTCTTCGATCCATTTTGAGTTGATTCTTGTATAGGGAGTGAGGTAGGGGTCCTCTTTCATTTTTTGGTTATAGATATACAGTTCTCCCAGCACCATTTGTTGAAGAGACGGTTTTGTCCTAAGATGGACTTGGTAGGTTTGTCAAAAACTAGCTGGGAAGTGTCTGTGGCTCAAGCAATTGAGCTCCTGTTTACCATATGGAGAGTCCAGGTTTGATCCCTGGGACCTCCTGTTAAAAAAAAGGCATCCCAGACCTCTGCCTCCACGTGGTGCAGAGAGACACAAGGCCCCCACGCGGCAAAGTGACACACCAAAAAGATGATGACATAACCAGATAGAAAATAGAAAGAAAAAAAAAAAAGAAAGAAACTAGTTAAGGGAAGCAGATGTGCCTCAAGAAATTGAGCTCTCACCTACCATATGGGAGGTCCCGGGTTCAGTCCCTGGTGACTCCTAAAGAAGATGAGCAAGACAGGAAGCTGAGGGAAGCAGATGTGGCTCAAGTATGACTGAGCTCCCATCTACCATATAGGAGGTCCTGGGTTCGATTCTCAGGGCCTCCTGGTGAAAAGCAAGCTGGTCCATGTGATGAGCTGGCTTGAGCGGAGAGCTGGCCCACATGGAGTGCTGGCCTGCGCAGACTGCTGGTCCATGCAGAGTGCTGGCACAGCAAGATGATGCAACAGAAAGAGACACAGAAGAGAGACAATGAGAGACTCAGCAGATCGAGGAGCTGTGGTGGCACAAGAGATTAAGCAGCCTCTCTCCACTCCAGAAGGTCATGGGATCAGTTCCCAGTGCCGCCTAAAGAGAAGACAAAGCAGACACAGGAACACACAAAGAGTAGACAGTGAGCACAAAAAAACGTGGGGTGGGGGGAGAAATAAATTAAATAAATCTAAAAAAAAAAAAGACAGTGAGCTGATGTGATGATTGATGTGACAGGCTGGCACGACGAGATGATGCAACAAGATGATGCAACAAGAGACACAAGGAGGAAAGCATAATGAGAGACACAAAAAAGCAGGGAGCGGAGGTGGTCCAAGCAATTAGGTGCCTCCCTCCCACATGGGAGGTCCTGGGTTGAGTTCCTGGTGCCTCCTAAAAAAAAAACAGATACAGCAAATGCAAACAATGAGGGGGTGAGGAGAAATAAAGAAATAAAATAAATCTTAAAAAAAAATAAAAACAAAAGTAGTTGACTGTATAGGTAAGGGTTTATTTCTGGACTCTCAATTCTATTCCACTGATTGATGTGTCTATATTTATGCCAATACCATGCTGTTTTGACCACTGTAGCTTTGTAATATATTTCAAGGTCAGACAGTGAAATTCCTCCCATGTTGCTTTTCATTTTTAGAATGCATTTGGCTCCTAAGGTGCATTTTCCCTTCTAAATGAATTTGGTAATTACCTTCTCTAATTCTATAAAGTAGGCTTTAGGAATTTTGATTGGTATTGCATTGAATCTATAAATCAGTTTGGGTAGGATTGACATCTTCACAATATTTAGTCTCCCAATCCATGAACACAGAATGTCTTTCCATTTGTTTAGGTCTTTTTAAAATTTCTTTTAGCATTGTTTTGTAGTTTTCTGCATTATAGGTTCTGTACTTCTTTGGTTAAATTGATTCCTAGGTATATGATTCTTTTTGTTGCTATTGTAAATGGAATTTTCCCCCTGATTTCCTCCTCAGATTGTTCGATACTAGTGTACAGAGACATTACTGATTTCTGCGTATTGATCTTGTATATTGCCATTTTGCTGAACTCATTTATTAGCAAGTAGCTTTGTCGTAGACATTTCAGCATTTTCTAAATATAGGATAATGCCATCCACAAATAATGAGAGTTTAACCTCCTCTTATCCTATTTGGATGCCTTTAATTTTTTTTCTTGTTTAGTTGATCCAGCTAGAACTTCTAGCACAATGTTGAATAACAATGGTGACAGTGGGCATCCTTGTCTTGTTCCCTATTTTAGAGGGAACGTTTTCAAACTTTCCCCATTGAGTACAATGTTGGCTGTGGGTTTTTCATATATGCCTTTTATCATATTAAGGAATTTCCCTTCTATTCCTATCTTTTGAAGTGTTTTTATCAAGAAAGGATGCTGGATTTTGTCAAATGCCTTTTCTGCATCGATTGAGATGATCATGTAGGTTTTTTTTCCTTCAAATTGTTAATGTGGTTTATTACATTGACTGATTTTCTTATGTTGAACCAGCCTTGCATACCAAGAATAAATCCCACTTGGTCATGATGTATAAATCTTTTGATTTGCTGTTGGATTCGACTTGTAGGTGTTTTGTTGAGAATTTTTGCATCTATGTTCATTAAGGGATTGGTCTGTAATTTTCCTTTCTTATAGTGTCTTTATCTGGCTTTGGTATTAGGATGAAGTTGGCTTCATAAAAAGTGTCAGGTAATTTTCCCTCCTCTTCAGTTTTTTGGAAGAGTTTAAACAGGATTGATGTTAATTCTTTTTTAAATGCTTGGTAGAATTCACCTGTGAAGCCATCTGGTCCTGGGCTTTTCTTTGTTCGAAGATTTTTTTTTTTTTTTAATTTTTTAAAAGATATTTAGATTACATAAATGTTACACAAAAAATATAGGGAATCCCATACACCCCACCTCCCATACCTCCCACAACCTCCCACATAAACATCCTTCATTAGTGTGGCACACTCATTGCAATTGATAAACACATCCTGGGGCTTTGCCATTAAGCACGGACCATAGTTCACATTGTAGTCTATACCCTCTCCCGCACAGCTCTGCATGTTATGTGATGATATAAAATGGCCTATATCTGTCATTGCAATGTCATTCAGGACAATTCCCAAGTCCCGAAAAAGCCCCCGTATTACAACTGCTTTTCCCTCTCCCTGCCCTCAGAGCTTCTAGTGGCCACTGGCTCCACATCAATGTTGTAATTTCTTCCATTGCTTGAATCACAAGATGTCTATAGTAGAATACCAGTAAGTCCACTCTAGTCCATAGCTCTTCCCCTAATCCTGGGGAGTCTGGGATGGTGATGTCCACTCCACCTCCAATTGAGAGGGGGCTTATATCCCATGGAGAAGATGGATAGGACTATCCTGCCTGCAGCTGCAGACTCTTTCCATTCCCTGGGACGGCCATTGTCCATCATCATCTCCCTGCCAGGTGTCCTGAGTGAGTCTAATGAGCTATAGAATAAGAGTTGCAGCTCCACTGAGGTTCCAGGTCCAGCTGGCACATAGACAGCACAAAGACTCGAGTCTCTGGACATACACCTACGAACTCCAGCACCAAGTATAGGTTTGAATAGAAGGGACAGATGAGGCATGTGCAGGGAAGACATGTTGGGAGATTTTTGATGATGAATTCAATCTCTTTAAATGTGATTGGTTTAAGTTCTTGTATTTCTCATAGCATCAGTGTAGGTTGTTTGTGCATTTCTAGTAATTTGTCAGTTCATCTACGTTGTTTAGTTTGCTAGCATCAGTTTCTCATAATATCCTCTTAGGAGCCTTTTCATTTCTGTGGGGTTAGTTGTAAGTTCCCCTCTTTCATTTCTAATTGTATTTATTTGCATCTTCACTCTTTTTTTTTTTTTTTAGTCTAGTTAGGGGTTTGTCAATTTTATTGATCTTCCGAAAAAACAGTTTTGGGTCTGTTGATTTTCTCTATTGTTTTTTGTTCTCTATTGTTTTTGTTCAATTTCATTTGTTTCAGCTCTAATCATTATTATTTATTTCCTTCTCCTTGCTTTGGGATTGGTTTGCTGTCCTTTTTATAGTTTCTCTAGTTGTTCAGTCAAATCTTTGAGTTTTGCTCTTTCTTCTTTTTTAATATAGGTGTTTAGAGCTGTAAATTTCCCTCTCAAGCCTGCTTTCTCTGTATCCCATGTTTTTTTAAGATTTATTGTATTTATTTATTTCTCCCCACCCCCTCATTGTTTGCTTTTACTATGTCTGTTCGTCTTCCTTGTGTCTTTTTTAGGAAGCACCAGGAACCGAACCCAGGACATCTGATGTGGGAGGGAGGCACCTAATTGCTTGAACCACCTTTGTTCCCTGTTTTGTTGTGTCTCTCATTGTGTTTTTCTTGTGCCTCTTGTTGTGTCATCATGTTGTGTCAGCTTGTTGTGCCTGCCCATTGTGTCAACTTGCTGTCTTGCTTGTCTTCTTTTTAGGAGGCACTGGGAACCTCTGATCTTTGCTTTGTTGTGTCTCTCATTATGTTTTTTCTTTTTGTGTCTCTTGTTGTGTTATCTTGTTGCACCAGCTTGCTGTCTTCTTTAGGAGGCACTGGGAACCAAACCAGGGACCTCCCATGTGGTAGGTGGGAGCTCAATCGCTTGAGCCACATCTGCTTCCCTCCCACAAGTTTTGGTAAGTTGTATTTTCATTTTTATTTGTCTCAGTATATTTACTGATTTCACTTGCAATTTCTTCTTTGACACACTGATTAGTTAGGACTGTGTTTTTCAGCCTCCACACATTTGCGAATTTACCTCTTTCCTGTCTATCATTGATTTCCAGTTTCATTCTTTTATGATCTGAGAAGGTGCTTTGTATAATTTCAATCTCTTTATATTTATTGAGAGCTGCATTGTGCCCTAACTTGTGGTCTGTCCTCAAGAAGGATCCATGGGCACTTGAGAAGAATGTAAAACCCACTGAGTTTGGATTCAATGTTCTGTATATGTCTGTTAGGTCTAACTCATTTTTCATAATTGTTCAAGTTCTCTGTTTCCTTGTTGATCTTCTGTATAGTTGTTCTATCTAATGATGTGAGTGGTGTGTTGAAGTCTCCAACAATTATTATAGAGAAGTCTATTTCTCTCTTTAGTTTTGCCAGAGTTTGTGTCATGTGTTTTGGAAACCCTGATTAGGTGCATAGATATTTATGACTGTTATATCTTCCTAGTGGATTGTCCCTTTTATTAATATGTAATGGCCATCTGTATCCCTTATAACTTTTACATTTAAAGTCTGTTTTGTCTGATATTAGTATAGTTACCTGTTCTTTTTTGGTTACTATTTGTTTGGAGTATCTTTTTCCAGTCTTTCACTTTCAGCCAGTTTGTATCCCTGGAGCTAAGGTGGGTCTCTTGTAAACAGCATATGGATGGCTCAGGATTTTGATCCATTCTGTCAGCTTATATGTTTTGACTGGGGAGTTTAATCCATTCACATTCAATGATATTACTATAAATGCATTATTTACTTCTACCATTTTATTCCTTGGTTTCATATGGCATATCATATTTTCATCTGTCTTTTTACTCTTTTTGTTATCCTTTCTGTTATTCTTCCTTCTATACTCAACTCCAAGTCTCTCTCTCCTGTCTTTTTCTTTCAGTCTGTAAGGCTTCCTTTAATATTTCCTGCAAAGGTAGGTTCTTTTTTACAAACTTTCTTAGTTTCTGTATGTTTGTGAATATTTTATATTCACCTTCGTATTTGAGGGACAGCTTTGCTGGATAAAGAATTCTCAGCTGGCAGTTTTTCTCTTTCAGTCTCCTAATCGTATCATACCACTATCTTCTTGCCTCCATGGTTTCTGATGAGAAATATGCACTAAGTCTTACTAGGCATCCCTTGTATGTGACGGTTTGCTTCTCCTTTGCTGCTCTCAAATTTTTCTCTTTATCTTTGACATTTGACATTCTGCGTATTTTTGTCCTAGAGTAGGTCTATTTGGATTTATTCTTATTGGGATAACATGGGCTTCCTGAATATGCAGGTTCATTTCTTTTGTGAGAGTTGGGAAGTTTTCAGCTATTATTTCCTCAGATCCCCTTTCTGCCCCTTTTCCCTTCTCTTCTCCTTCTGGAACTCCAATGGCACCTAGGTTGTTGTGTTTTGTGTTGTCATTCAACTCCTTGAGTGTTGGAGAAGATGCTGAGAGTCAGAGCATAAAGGGTTAAGCATCTAAAAAGCATGCTTGCTAGAAAAGAAACATTAGCAAATGTCTCCAAGGACTCTGCACATTGCAGACGTCAAAGGGAGGAAGGAGAGCGGAATGAACCCACCACTAAGAAGTTATTGTATAAATCCCTAATCTAGAGATACAGGAACCGGCAGTGCTCTTACGTGCCATGCAGAGGAACTAACAGAAGATGCCCTACTTTTGTTATCAGCTTTGTAGTATAAAAGCAGCTTCAGCCTAAATAAATTTGCCTGCATTCCACATGGAGTGAGGTCCCCTGATCCCAATCTTTCTTTGGATCGTTCCCAGCACCGTCTACCTCCACGCTGAATTACAACACTTGAGCCTCTGCTCAATTTTTTCTAAACATTTCTCCCTCTGTTCTTTTCTCTCAATTTCAGCTCTTCTGTCTTTGGTATCACTTATTCTTTCTTCTATCATTTCAAATCTGCTGTTATATGCTTCTAATGGTTTTGTTTTGTTTTGTTTTGTTTTACCGGAAGGTCCCAGGGATCGAACCTGGGTCCCTCCATATGGGAGATGGACACCCAACCATTTGAGCCACATCCGTCCCCCTCTAATGTGTTTTTTTTTATCTCACCTATTGTGTCTTTTGTTCCCATGAGCTTTGTTACTTTTCTATTCAGAATTCCAAATTTTTCTTTGTGCTTGCTCAATGTCTTCTTAATGTCATTCATCTCTTTAGCCAAATTGTCTTTCAGGTCATTAATTTGATTTTGGAAATTTGTGTGCATCTTGTTAATTAGTTCTCTCAAATCCTGCACCTCTTCTGGGGCTTTCATATATTCCTTTTCCTGGGCCATCTCTGCCATTTTCTTAGTATGGCTCATACTTTTTTGCTGATGTAAGGCATCTGATTAGGATGTAGTTTAGTCAGATACTCAATTTCTTTCTTTTTTGTTGGGATTTAGTGGCAGGAGGCTGTGCGTTGCTTCTGCACTTTGATTCTTGGTTTGACCTAGATTGTTAGGATTGTCCCTGCTACTTGCTCAAAACTGGGCTCTGGATCCAGTAATGGGATGCAGACCTGCTTCCCAGGGCTTTGGGAGGGAAGTTGTAAATTCCAGAAAAAGCCTAACTTCTTTTTTTTTTTTTTAAAGATTTTATTTATCTATTCATTCACCCCCCCCCCCCCCGCTGCCTGCGCTCGCCAGGTCAGCCAAGCACGCCGTGCGGGCAGGCTCTGCCCTCACCAGGAGGCCCCAGGAACCGAACCCGGGGCCTCCCACATGGCAAATGGGAGCCCCACTGATTGAGCCACAGCCGCTTCCCAAGCCTAACTTCTTTATTTTTAATTTTCTCACGTGCATTACCTTGGTCTTCCAGCAGATGGAGCTCTTTGGCAGCCCTCTCAGTTCAATGGCTGGTCAGAGTGTTTTTGCTGTAACACAGACCAGATCAATGTGGTAGAGGTTCCTGCTGCAGGCTAAGAGGCTTGTAATAAAAACTTTCTCAGAAACAAGTCTCCAGCTTTCTCTGACTGCCCCCTCCCTTTTCCCATGTGGGAAATAATTCCACTTCCCTCTGCATCCTCAACAATCAGTCCTGGTTAATAGAGGAGATTGGGATGGTTGGATTTCTTTAGTCCTTTGCAGGCTCCCAAGGCAAATACTGGCATGACCCCACCTGGCCTGGAAAGGTTCATGGGACAAGCAAACCAAATTTGTGGGTCAAGAACTGAGTCAGCCTTAGGCTGTGTCATTCTCTCTCCCCTTTCCTGAGGTGGTGCATCCTCAACAATCAGTCCCAGAGAGAAGAGAGGGAGAGCCAGGAGGTTTTCAATAACAGATAGGAGATGGCAGAAGAATGGATCAGTGAATTCAAAGACAACACACTTGAAATATGTCAGGATGAAAAGCGAAAAGAAAAAAGAATTATAAAAAGTGAAAGTAGCCCAACACACCTCTGGGACACTATCAAGCATACCAATATTACATTACAGAAGTCCCAGAAGGAGAGCAAAAAGAACAAGGGGCAGGAAGAATATTCAAAGAAATAATGACAGAGAACTTTTCAAATTCAGCAAAAAATGTGAATATGCACATCCAAGAGGCCCAGAAAACATCAAACAGGATAAACATGAAGAAAACTGCACTCCATCATATACTGATCATCTATTAAATGCAAAGGACAAGGAGAGTGTTCTGAAACCATCAAGAGAAAAGCAATGTATTATGTACAAGAGAGAAACAAAAAAGCACTCAATAAGGTACAACACAAAAAAAGCAAACAAATGTAAAAGTAGACATTAACAAAAGTGAGGGACAAAAAAGTCTGAGACTTAAAATGGCTAAATAGCAAATGGCAGAAGAAAGCCTGTACTATCAGTAATGACTTTAAATATAAGTGGATTAAACTTTCCAGTCAAAAGGCAGAGATTAATACAATGGATAAAAAAAGCATGACCCAGTGCTTGCTTAAGCAGCACATATTCTAAAATTGAAAATGATATAGAGAAGATTCACATGGCCCTTGTGCAAAGATGACATGCAATTTTGTTAAGTGTGCCATAGTGAAAAAAAAGAGCATGACCCAACTATATGCTGTTTGTAAGAGACTCACTAAAATTCAAAGATACAAGTAAGTTGAAAGTGAAAAGATGGAAAAAATATATATACCATGCAAGTAGTAACCAAAAGAGAGTTGGGGTAGTGTGGCAGTTTGAGATTTTTTTTATGAATCCCAAAAAGAGAAAGATTATGTTTGTAAACAAATCTATTCCTCTAGGTGTGATACCTTTTAATTGCATTAAATTCATCTGAGGGTCCTTTGATTAGATTACCTGTTAATATTGCTGTAGGGCTTTTTATTGGACTATGTAAGTGAGGTAGGACTCAGGTTGAGTTCCTGCCCCTTTGCAGGATCTGATATAAATGGTCACTTACTCAGACAGACAGGAAGAGAGAGCTCTGCCAGTTTTGATCCTGCAATGTGACTAGGCTCAAACAGCTGAGGCCCCAGGGAGAAATGAGCATTTGCCTGATAGCTTACAGCTGAAATTAGGAAGTGAGCAGAAAAACCAAAACTGACATAGGAGGTCTGGAAAGAAACAAGCCTTATGCCAGGAGAGAGTGGTCTACAGCCCCAAGAGCCTGGGCCCACAGAGCTCAAGAGGAAAGGGTGAGCCCAAAAAGGAAGGCTGACACCTGGGCAGAGATCAGTGGCCATCTTGCTTCACTATGTGGTAACACGCCACAATCAACAGTAGCAGACTTTGGTGAGAAAGCATTTCTGATTGTGCCTCTGTTTGGACTATTCATAGCCTTGAAACTGTAAGTTTTTATCCCAAAAATAAATTCCCATTATTAAAGTCAACAGATTTCTGGTACTTTGCATCAACACCCCTTTGGCAAACTAAAATAGGTAGCTATACTAGTATCAGATAAAATAGACTTTACATCAAAAACAGTTACAAGGGACAAAGATGGTCATTATATACTGATAAAGGGGTAAATTCAACAGGAAAACATAACAGTTATAAATATATATGCACCCAACAGCAGAGCCTCAAAATATATGAAGCAAATACTGACAGCTTAAAGGGGGAAACTGGTGGTTCCACATTAATAGGAGACTTAAAACACCACTTTCAATAATGAACATCTAGTCGGGGATCAATGTGGAAACACAAAAATTGAATGATACTCTAAACCAAGTAGACCTAACAGACATATATAGAACACACTAGTCTCAAAACATTTCAAAATATTGAAATTATACAATATATATTCATTGACCACAATTGAATGAAGCTAGAAATCAACAACAGAGGGAGAAATGAAAAATTCACAAATATGTGGAAATTTAACAACATACTCTTAAGCAACCAATGGGTTAAAAAGGAAATCACAAGTGAAATCAGGAAATATCTTGATGCAAACAAAAATGAAAATATAACATACCAAATCTTATCGGAGGCAGCAATGGCAGTGGTGAAATGGAAATTTATAGTTCTAAATGCTTACATGAAAGAGTAGAAAGACTTCAAATTAGAGACTTAACCTGAACACTGGAAGAACTAGCTAAGCCCAAAACAAGCAGAAAGAAGAAACAGCAAAGAAAGAATTATACACCATGATCAATTGGGATTTATCCCAGGTATATAAAGTCGGTTCAACATATGAGAATCAATTACTGTAATACACCATGTGAACATAATGAGGGGGAAAAAAATCCCACATAATCATCTCAATGGATACAGAAAAGGCATTTGACAAAATCCAGCACCCCTTCTTCATAAAAACACTTAGACCACTAGGAATAGAAGGAAATTTCCTCAACATGATAAAGCGCAAACATGAAAAGGCAACAGACAACATCCTACTTAATGGTGAAAGACTGAAAGTTTTCCCTCTAAGATCAGGAAAAAGACTAGGATACCCACTGTCACCACTATTACTCACAATTATACTAGATGTTCTAGCCAGAGCAATTCAGCAAGAAGAAGAAATAAAAGGCATCTGAATTGGAAAGGAATGAGTAAAAAGTTCCCTATTTGCAGAAGACATGATCCTATATGCAGAAAATCCTGAAAAATACACAACAAAACCCCTAAAGCTAATAAATTAATTCAGCAATATGGTGGGGTGCAAGATCAGCATCCACAAATCAGTAGTGTTTCTATACAATAGTAATGAAAAATTGGAAGAAGAAATCAAGAAAAAATTCTATTTACAATAGCAACTAAGAGAATCAAATATCTAGGAATAAATCTAACCAAGGATATAAAGGGCTTGTACACAGAAATTTATAAGACATGCTAAAAGCAATCAAAGAAGACCTAAATAAATGAAAGGGCATTCCACATTCATGGATTGGAGGACAATTCTACTTTTTTAAAACATCAATTCTACCCAAAGCAATTTACACATTCAATGCAATCCCAATCAAAATTCCAACAACCTTCTTTGCAGAAATGGAAAAGCCAGTCATCAAATTTATATGGAAGAGTAAGGGGTCCTGAATAACCAAAGTCATCTTGAAAAAGAAGGACAAAGTTGAAGGACTCACATTTCACAATCTTAAAACTTTTTACAAAGCTATGGTAATCAAAAGAGCATACTACAAGTATAAGGACAGACATATAGCCCAATGAAATCAAACTGAGAGCTCAGAAATCAACCATCATGTATATGGGCAACTGATTTTTGACAAGGGTGCCAAGTTTGCTCAATTGGAAAAGAATAGTCTCTTTACCAAATGGTTCTGGGAAAACTGGATGTCCAGATGCAAAAGAATGAAGGTGGACCCTTATCTCACACCATATACAAAAATCAACTCAAATTTTTCAAAGACCTAAATATAAGAACCAGAACTATAAAACTCCTAGAAGAAAACATAGGTACAACCTTGTATTGGGCAATGGTTTCTTAGACTTTACACTGTATGCACAAGCAACAAAAGAAAAAAATAGATGAAAGGGACCACATTAAAATTAAAACCTTCTGTGCATCAAAGGACCTTGTCATGAAAGTTAAAAGACAACCTACACAATAGGAGAAAATATTTGAAAATCACATATCCAATAAGGGTTTAATCTCCAGAATACATATTTTAAAAATACTACAAACTCAACAACAAAAAGACAACCCAATTAAGCAATGGGCAAAAAACTTGATTTGACATTTCTTTGAAGATGATATACAGATGTCCAAGCACATGAAAAAACGTTCAATGTCATTAGCCATTAGGTAAATACAAATTAAAAACATAATGAGATACCATTTCATACCCACTAAAATGGCTACTATTAAAAAAACTGAAAATAAGTGTTGGAAAGGATGTGGGAGAAACAGAAATTCTCATTCATTACTGGTGGGAGTGTAGAATGGTGCAGCTGCTGTGGAGAAAGTTTGGCATTTCCTCAGAATGTTAAGCATTAAACTACAATATGACCTGGCAATCCCATTTCTAGGTATATACTCAAAAGAATTGAAATGGGGGCTCAAACAGATATTTGCACACCAATGTTCTTTGCAGAATTATTCATAGTTATCAAATGATGGAAGCAACCCACGTGTCCATCAACTGATGAAAGGATAAACAAAATGTGTATAATCTGGAAGATTATACACACAATAGTATATTATTCAACCCTAAAAAGGAATGAAATTCTGATACATGTGACAATATGAATGAACCTTGAAAACATCATATTGAGTGAAATAAGCCAGATACAAAAGGACAAATATTGTATGATCTCTTAAATATGAAATAATAAGAATAAGCAAATCCATAGTCAGAAACTAGACTATAGGTTACCAAGGGCTGCGAAATGGGTAGGGAATGGGGAGTTAATGCTTAAATTGTACAGACCTTCTATTTGGGATGTTGGGAAAGTGTTGGTAATGTATGGTGGTGATGGTGGTGCAGCATTGTGAAAGTGGTTGTCAGCACTGAGGTATGTGTTGAGTGTGATTGTGGGGAAAATTTTGGTTTGTATATGTGTTGCTGGAGTGCCAACTGGAAAAAAAAAAAAGAAAATCTATAGAACTATACAACACATACAGTGAACCCTAAGTTGAAACACGAACTATAGTTAATAGTATAATTATAAAGAATATTTTTTAATAAATTATAAGAAATGCTAATACAAGATGTTAAAAATAGGATGGAATATGGGAACTCTGTATTTTATGCATGGTTGTTTTGTAAACCTACAACCTCTCATAATTTAAAAAATGCTTTTTAAAAAAAGTCTATGTTAAACACACTCTCATGGATAAATTAGAAATTGTGAAGATGGGAGATGTAATGTAGGTACCCCAGTGAGAGGGCCAGTAATAAATTTACCTTGGCCTGTTTGTTTTCTTTTTGAAACAATGAGCCCTGAGTACAAAACCAATTTTGTGACTCATAAGTCATGTCTAGTTAATGAATGTGACCTGCAAATAAAAGTGATCTTATTTCTGAAAGATTATTTGGATTCAGATTTCTTCATTGTCTTGAAAAGCACCACCACTCTTAAGCTATAGTGTTTGACAAAGGTTTGATATTTTAGCTGACCTTCACTTTAAAAGCTTATCAGAGGTGCTTTTGGGTGAAGGATTCTTTCCTTAACATTATTACCTATGACAGTCATTCCTTTAAAAGTGAATTCCTTTTAAGGCTACAAACTTCATGGTTTTCTGGGATTAGTTTTCCTCATCTCAAGCCTCAGAAAAATAGTCTGGAGATGTCTTTGCACCACAGAAAAGCAGTATGTTCAAAGCGCCTGTGTTAGTTTGCTAAGTCGCTCAAAGCAGAGACCATGAAATGCACTGGCTTTAACAGTGGGAATTTATGAGTTTACAGGCTTACAGTTTTGAGGTTGAGAAAAATATCCAAATCAAGGCACCATCAGGCAATGCTTTCTTCCCAAAAACCAGCTGCTGGCAATCCCAGACTCTTCTATCACATGGCAAAGCACATGGCAACATCTGCTGGTCTCTCCCTTCTCTTCTGAATTTTGTTACTTTCAGCTTCTTGCTTCTGTGACTTTCTCTCTCTCTTTGTATCCATATCATTTATAAAGGACTCCAGTAAGAAGATTAAGACCCCACCCTGGGCCACACCTTAACTGAAGTAACCTATTCAAAACATCTTACTTACAATGGGTTCACACCAACAGGAATCAATTAAGTTTAAGAACATGTTTTTCTGTGGTACATACAGTTCCAAACCACCACAGCCTCATTTTCTAAAATGGCCAGAGAATGCAGTATAAAAGGCAAGTTATTAGTCTTGATCCACTCTTCAGGTTTTTGTCTTGGATAGCTGAAAAAACTCCAGTGCCCCTGAAAGCATTTATGTTGGTTTGTAGAAAAACAATTAGAAACTAAAGTAACTACTTTAACTAGAGCCATATATTAGGAGCACTTTCTATTTGATGCTACATCATCATGGTCATAACTAATATTAGTTATTATAACAGTGCTCAGTATTGTTCTAAGTACCTTACTCTATGAGGTAGTTACTCTGTGAAGTAGGTTTTAGACTTCTATCCATTTTACAGCTGAAGAAACAGGCAGTTTACACAGCTACTAAGGGTAGAACAACTTAGATGAAGCTTTCTGACCTACCATAAAATCAAAATAAGTTATGATTCTGACTACAAAAAAAAATGTTTCTCAGATAAATCTCAGTTAATTTCATTAAACTAGGTGTGGTGTTTAGAGGTGTATGTAGCCCAGAAAAACATGTTCTTAAATCTAATTTATTCCTCTAGGTATGAAGCCATTGTAAGTAGGACCTTTTGACGAGGTTCCTTCAGTTAAGGTGTGGCCCATCAGGATAGGTCTTAATCCTATTACTGGAGTCCTTTATAAACAGAATGATATTTAGACACAGAGAGAATAAGCCACAGAGGGAGCAGCCAGAAGCTGAACATCAATGGAACCCGGAAGAGAAGAGACAAGGAGACCCCACCATGCGCCTTGCCATGTAGCAAGCTAAGGAACAAAGATCCCCGGCAGCCAGCCCCAGAACACCCCTTTGGGAAGAAAGCATCGCCTTGATGATGCCTTGATTTGGACTTTTTTCCTAACCTCAAAACCATGGGCTAATAAATACCCATTGTTCAATCCAACCCATTTCATAGTATTTTCTTGGGCAGCTGAGGAAACTTAAACACTAGGTATATGAACACACTCATTAGTCTTGAAAGCATGCTATGTTTAGTATCTGCTTTCAATAGAGTTTTCTACAAACTTGGTGACAGTTTTGCTGTATTCTCACACACATAGCATGCACTTTCATGACTTTGCAACTCCTGGGATGTTCTTTCTCTTGTTTATTAAAATTCAACTCATCCTTTAAAGCTCAGCTCAAAATTCATGTCTTTTTTCTAATTTTTCTCTACTAGAGAAGTTGTATGTTTTCAGAAAAATCACGCATAATATACAGGATTCCAATATAATAAATATCCTATTAACACCTTGCATTGGTTTGGAACATTTGTTACAGTTGATGCTAGGACATTTTTATAATTATACATTTTAAACAATTTCCCTATGGTTTAACTTAAGGTTCACTGTTTGCAGTGTAGTTCCATGTAATTTTTTTTTTATTGTCACCAATATATACAATTTAACATTCCCCCTTTTAGTCACACACACATATATATTACAGTGCTGTTAATTATACCCAAAATGTTGTGTTACCATCACCATCATCCATTACCAAAAACAGTCCCATCATTCCAAATAGGAGCCCTGTATGTTTTAAGCCTTAATTTACCATTCCCTATCCCCACCCTGTCCCCTGGTAACTTATATTCTGGATTCTGAGTTTGTTTCAAATCAGTGGGATTGTACAAAAAATATTTGTCCTTTTGCACCTGGCTTAACTCAATACTCAACATTATGTCTTCCAGGTTCATCATGTTGTTGCATGTAACAGGACTTATTACTGTTTACTGCTGAATAATATTTTATTGTATGTATATATCACATTTTATTTATCCATTTATAGATTGATGGACACTTGGGTTGCTTCCATCTTTTGGCAATTGTGAATAATGCCGCTACGAACATCAGTGTGCAGGTGTCTGAGTCCCTGCTTTCAATTCTTTGGGGGTATATACCAAGTAGTGGGATTGCCAGGTCATGTTAGTTCTATACTTAGCTTTCTGAGGAACCAACAAACTGCCTTCCACAGGGACTGCACCATTTTATATTGCCACCAGCAATGAATGAGTGTTCCTATTTCTCCTGTCCTTTTTGAAGTCTTTTTCTTTTACTGAAGAATTCATCCCTACTATGTAGAAAAGCATACTGGAACAGGGTCTTGCAATAAGAGATTTACCAGGTAAACTCAAAATGAGAGGTAAAGGGACAGATAGAGACAGGAAAACATAATTGCATATTGTAAAAGACAGTGCCAGGTTGGTAGAAGATAAGATTAAACAGGTAGGATGAGCCAGACTAGGCTAAAGGGTTTATTTACATTTTATCCTGTAAGTGGTAGTGAGCTATGGAAGGACTTTAAGGGGACAAAACACATGTTCATAAATTGTACACTAAGAAAAAAAAAAAAAACACCTATGCCAATGTGAAGACTGGTCTGAAGTTGAAAATGGAGGCCATTAAAGTAATCAACAAATGAAATTAAAAGTCCTGAAGTAAATTTAGAGAACTATGAAAGGGGAGATCCAGGAGAAAACAAATGTACCAACAATATGTTTTGCAAGCAGAATGAATTTGGGTGATGAGGTTTTGGAGGAGCTGGCTAGAATGATTCTCAGGCTGTTAGCTTAGGTTCACTGGGTACATTTTGTGAGTGCTAATCTTCTAGGTGGGAAATACTGTAAAGGGAGCAGGCCTGGGGGTGGGAGTGGGGGTATAAAATGAAATTTGGGGGACATGTTGACCTAAAATGTCCAGGGAACACTCAAGAGAACTCATTTGTGTGGCTGGAATCGAGGCCTAGAGTTCAGATGTAGAGATAAAAATTTTGGAGTCATCATCCTATTAATGTTATTTGAAATGTTGGGATTAGATGAAGTTGCTTAAGTAGTATGAGAAGAGGGCCAGGTATGGAAGTTTGGTATACCAATGTCTAAGGAGGAGGCCAAGGAAGAAGAGTCAGTGGAAGAGACATATAGCTAAGAAAAAGAGAGTCAGGAGGGCAAGTCATATGGGCAATTTTAATAAAAAGAATATCAAATTCAGCAGAGTGTTAAGGTAAGAACTAAGAAGTGAACATTAGCTTTGGTCATGACAGTCATTAGAAATCTCAGGGAAAACAGTTGTGTGGCGGGGACTGAGGTAGAATGAGGAAAGAGTACAAAATAAGTATTAGAAGCAAAGAGGTTGATGAATCTTTCAGTAATCTTGACTGTTCTAGGAGTAAAATTAGAGGGAGAAAGAAGCTAAGGGAAAACATTTTTTGTTTCCATTTGTGGTTTGTTTTGTATTTTAAACAAAGATTTAGGGTAGTAGTTTTAGATTCAGCAGAAGGAGCTATGGAAAAGAAGTGCTTCAAGACACAAGAAAAGGGATGACTGGTGGTTCAAAGTCTGAAACAACATGGGGAGTGCTTAATCAAGAACAGGTACATGTTTTTTTTTTTTCATAGAAATTTCTTGTAATATATAAGCAAATGAATACATACAACAATGTTAGCTCATGGTATTTATTTTTGGGGTTGTTTACAGAAGTCTTTTTTTTTCACTGTTATTTAGGCATAAGAATAGTCTTATGTGACCTGCTTTTATAACTTTTATATTAAAAAATCATAAAACTGGCTGTATCTGGGAAGATATTAATACCATTTTTTTTTAAAGTGAGGAGGCTTGGAGATAAGGGTTTTGTTTTATCCCTTAGTAACTACGACCAAACAAGGTATAGTACTCGGCAGGGTTCTTGCCACAGAGGCATCTGGCTCCAGGCTGTAGCTCACAGAGTGGTTTGAAGGGGATGCACAGGCTTTTAGCTCCCATTGATGGAGCACCAGGCTCAAGATCTTGATCCCTGAAATAAAAAAACAAATAAGAATTCCATTCATTAGTGATGTGTATTTCTATTCTTCTCTACTGCAATACCTCTCTGGTTTTAACTATTAATTAGGTTTACCTGGCAGTGGTTTTTTTGATCCAGTCTTCACAGTCAATTTCCCCACAGAAGGGAATCTGAGCAATCTAATAAAAAAAGGAAAAATATTCAGCCAGTATTTATAATTCCTTCTTTTCTATAAAAGGTAACATTTGAGTCCCAAAAAGGATAGGTCTCCCAGCCTTTTTAATGTTATGGTACCTTTGCAAACCTGCTAGGGACTTTGCTCAGGTTTAAGACATAGGAAAGAATATATTTCTATGAAAAATCCACACACCATAGGTCATAGACACCATTACAGTATTCTAAAATGTCTACATAAAGTGGCTATAACATAGTGGCTAAAGAAAAGGAACAAAGGGTGAGCAAACCTGAGTCTAGAATCCAGTTGTACCTCCCTCATTTCAATTCTAGACCAATGTCTGCTCTGCCTATCTAAATGAGTAAAGGGAGGACAAAAGGTAGATGATAGTGAACTGATTTTTAAAGAGTTTACAATAACAATTAAAAATCAACAATCATGCAAACCTCACTTTATGCCAAGAATGCTTCTAACATGTTATAAGTAAATGAATTATGTCTAAAGTAAAATGGCATTTGAAGGTCTAAAATCATTTTGTATGGGAAAAAAAACCACCTTTCAATTTTATTTTGTTAGACCAAAGAGAATAATGGGGCAGAATCAAGAGACCTGGGTTTTTATCCTAATTTTGAAATTCACTATCTTTTGAAAATCTCTGGCCCTCCATTTTCTTATATAAAATGTAGCGGTTGGACTAGACAAGCATTAAGAATTCCTGCCAGTTCCAAATACTAAAATTTTCATATCATGTCTACTTCAAAATGAGGTTTGTCTTCAATAACAATTACACAATGATCCTATAAAAAAAATTCCTGGAGAACACTGTTAATGGTGTGGAGAGTGAGGGTTTGGATAATCCCCATGCATTAGAAATAAAACACCTTAAAAGCAGCTTGGAAATTATGTAACTTTCTCATCAATTTCTGATTAACTATTACCAGTTACACATTCCAGGCTCAAATTAAAAATCCTTCATAGAAACTCTTCCTAGACCTTGGGATTTGGTTAAACAGGTTTCAAACAGCTTCTCTAAGGAGAAGAAAAATGAAAGTAAATAGAGATTAGGAAATTACAGAAAACCAAGTAATTCATTAGGTGAATTATTGAAGGTGAGCAAGAGTTAATTATTTAAGTCACTTATGTCATTCAGTAAAATGTGTTAGTCTAATTCCCAAAGTTGATAAACTATTGTTTTGTTAATCTGCTTTAGGATAACAGAATTAATAAATTTCTAGGCAAATCCTGGGGGTGGTAGAGGCTGGGTGGGGAGAAGGTGGCAGGGGTAGCAATATTAAGTATTTTTTGAAATTTTAATATGGAAATAATCTGTGCAATGAAAATTAAAGTAAAAACAAATCTAGAGACATAGAAGCTGAAATAACAAAGTCACTTACCTGTATCAAGACTTGGTAAATCATTAGCATTTATACAAACAAAAAGGATGAAAAAAATGTACATTCATAGAAGTGTTTAAATTTGTTACAAAAGATAGAATAGGGAAAAAACTACCAATTATACAATGATAAAAATATTCAGACAATTAAAATTTAAAAACTCTCTTTGGGTAATAAATCTGGTTTCTTTGAAAAAGTTGACTTTTAAGTTACAAAAATTTACAGCTCTATTTTTCCTGTAATTTAACAATTTTTACAGTACACAAAGTCTTTTTGTAGAAAAGAATCACTAAACCTTAAAGTTTGTATTTCTCTATTACCAATTTCAAATCAAATCAAAATAAAGAAGCCATGTTTTGTAGCACAGGAACAAATTCAAGTAAAGCTGTTATTGAATGTATTTGGACTTACACATGATAATTTCGCAAAAAGCATGTTTTAATTCTTTTTATCTTCATTAACATGAAAGGACAGCATTTTAAAACAATTTATTCAGCCATGGAAAGGTTTTTAAGTTTTTATTTCTGATTTTCTATATCTATGTTTTAAAAAGACACTGTCTTAAAAAAGAAAAGATACAATCTTTCACAAACTGTAATTTCTTAAATTCCTTAGTAAAAAATGCTCATGGGGAGAAATTTCAATACTTGAAAATCAGTCATCAATAACAGATAAGTAATGTATGACAACTACAAAAAAATACACATTACTTTAGATAATATTTATTCATTAAATTAAAATTCTCCCTTTGGAAAAACTTACTAAAATAAAGCCCAATAAAATCAGATAAAAAAATTATTATTTTTTCATTTATACCAATAGGGAAGAGTTTCAAACTTTCACCCACGTTCAAGTTTCAAAGCTCCCTTTTGTTTTTCCCTCCCAGTAAATAGAATTTTATTTACAATGGCCTCAAAGGTTCCTTGATGATCAGTCAATACATCTAAGCTGACCAACATGAGGTGAGGTGGAAGATGGAACTGACTACTGAATATGAGAAACAAAGATGATGATTTTCTGGCCACTACGTACTCTTTGGACATACAACTCCAATAGTATGCGTTCTAAATGAGAATAGATGATAAAATCTCTACAGTAGCTTATCTAATACTAGAATTAAAAGATCTGATTCCAAAAATACCTGCTGGGATTCATTTCTACAGTTATTTATTTACTGGGACCCAGCAATGGATTTACTGATAGGGAATTGAACCCTGGAACTCCTATATGGTAGACGGGAGTCCAATCACTTGAGCCACATCGGCTTCCCTGATTTATTAACTCTTATGCAATGTCTTTGACAGTACTGCAAAACTGACCGTCATATTTCTATAATAAACGAAATTTAAAAATCTAATCCTTAGTGGAACAAAAAGAAAATAATCATAAATAAGTTACAGTGAGAAGAAAAATAAACACTGCATCAAATGTCTGTCCATTCTCTAGCCTTGTACTAGCAGTGGGCAATCTCAGTCAACTGACAAATAATGGAACCCAGAAAGATGGAAGATTACAAAGGAAATAAAGCAAGAAAAACAGAAAGTTAAACACCAAAGAGTTATGGTTCTAAACAGATTTTGAGATGATCTATTTTGTGCTCATTTTAGAGACTAATAAACAGAGTCAGATAAATTTGCCTAGCTCATGCAACAAGACATATTAATATGTTATGACCATAAAAACAGTGAAAATTTTGCTCTATATTCTCAGCATAAATCGGAAAAAAAAAGAAGACACAAAGGAAAGTGCATTAAACCTAGTGAGAAGAGAGATCTAAATTATAGCACTAGGTCTGCTTCTGCTCGGTAATTCATTTAGATGCTGGGCCATGATTTTCTCATGTGTAATGTGGGGACACAGGAATGCTTGTATATTCAAATGTGAATAAAAAGCAAAACAAAACAAAAAACCATGAATACCAGAGTACTGAAGTTCATAGTTCATTCCAATAGCTAATCATTTTGCAAATGAGGATCTCTTCCTTATGAAATTTAAAATTTTAGGCTAAGAAAAACCACAAACATATATACATAAAACTTATGAAAGCTTAAGGGGCCATTAAACAACCTTATTAGAAAAAACCTAAGTAGTTTCAAGGAGCCAGAAGTATCCACCTGTTCTGAAAAACAGCTTTAGACCTGAGCAATACTTCTCTTCTCCCCACATTATTGAGAAAGTTCAATCACTCAAAATCTGAGTAAAAATGTATGGTCAAGGAATTGAAAGAAATTGACTTTTCAAATCTTGTTTTAGGAATCTGCTCATTACATTTCTAAACTAGAACAATGCTTACATTAGGAATTTACATCAAACTGAAACAACTAAATGAAATATTTCAATAACGAAGACATCAGTGATAAAAGACATGCATGTTGTTTAGCTAGCGTATCCAGCAGGAGAAAAAGTTTTTATGTAATTCCTTCATAGTGATATCTAAAAATGATACAATATTGCAATGCTTTTAGAAAGCAAGTGGAAGATAAAGAGCACATAATATTGAGTAATAAATAATCCTCTTGTGTTACTGGCCTCGAAAAAGAGATTAATACCATGCATAAGTTCAATGAGTCTTAAAATATGATTCATTGAAATATTTTTATATTCAAAACTTTTCAGAAATCTCTTACCTTTCCAGAATCTAGTGCTTTCTGAAACTCTTCCATTGTGTTAGCCACTACCATACGAGTCTTGAGATCTTCAGAAGCTCTAATAAAGATATAAAAAAGAATATTACTATTTTTCTTACAGATATGACAAATTTAAAATATATATATAAAATATAAATTTATTTTTCAATATAAAAAATATGTAATAAACAATTTAATGAAAGAATATTAACTTGGAAGAACTGAATTTCAATCTCCACTTTGTCACTAGCAATGACCTTCAGTAAATCTCAGTTATCTCATCATTACTTTGCTTTAATTTGCATTAAAATTTACCAAGCACATAATAGATGATAATTATTTTTGTAATTGCTATTAAATTTCAACTGGTCAACATTCATATCTTGGCTATATTACTTGCTAGCTATGAGAATATGATTTTTTTTTTAAAATGTATTAACATAAAAACAACCCAATATTCCCATTTTAACCACTTTCAACTGTGTAATTCAGTGGTATTCACAATATTGTGCTACCATCACCAACATCCATTATCCAAACTTTTTCATTACGTCAAATAGAAACTCTGTACCAATTAAGCAATAACCCCCCATTCCCCCTATCCTTTAGCTATAATCAACTTTCCATCCCTATGAATTTGCATATTCTAGGTATTTCACGTAAATGAGATCATACAATGTTTGTCTTTTTGTGTTTGGTTTATTTCACTTAAAATGTCTTCAAGGTTCATCCATGCTGTAGCGTGTATCAGAATTTTATTCCTTTTAATAGCAGAATAATATTCCATTTATGTACTGACCACATTGTTTATCCATTGCTGATGGACAATGGGTTGTTTTTGGCTATTGTGAATAATGCTACTATGAACAAATATCTGTTTGAGTCCTTGCTTTCAATTCTTTTGGGTATTTACCAAGAAGTGGGATTGACAAAGTCACATGGGTAATTCTATGTCCACCTATCTGAGGAACTGCCAAACTGATTTCTACAGTGGCTACACTATTTTACAATCCCACCAACAAAGTACAAGGGTTCCATTTCTCCACATCCTCATTAATACTTGTTATTTTCTGTTTTTCTTTCTTTTTAATAATTGCTATCCTAGTGAATATGAACTTTGTTCTTCTTTTACAATACTGGTCTGTTATTTAGGGCCCCTTGGAGATCCCTATGAATTTGAGGATTGGCTTTTCCGTTTTTGCAAAAAAAGGCTGCTGGGGTTTTGATAGGAATTGACGTTGTATATATATATCACTTTGGGTGATACTGTCATTTTAACAATTTAAGTCTTCCTATCCACGAACATGGGGATACCTATCCATTTATTTTATTTGTGTCTCCTTTAATTTCTCTCAGCAATGTTTTATAGTTTAGTGTACATGACTTCCACCTCCTTGGTTAAATTGTCTTTTAAGATTCCTTTTCAGATCATTTTTTGCTAGTATATAGAAACATTTTTGTATATTAATCTTATAACCTGAAACTTTGCTGAATTCATATATTAGTTTTACTTCTTCCTTTCCCATTTGGATGTCTTTTATTTCTTTTTCTTGTCTAATTGCTCTTGCTGGAACTTTCAGAACAATGCTGAATATCACCTTTAAATTTAGTTTGCTCATCTTTGTCTAGCTCCTCAAGATGTGAAGATAGGTTACAGAGCTGTTTTGATTTCTAATTTCATCCCATTGTTGTTGGATAAGATGCTTCATGTTGGATCAATCTTTTAAAATTTACTGAGACTTGTTTTGTGGCCTAACATATAGTCTATCCTGGAAAATAATCCATGTGCACTTGAGAAAACTGTGTACTCTACTCTTGTTGGGTGGAGTGTTCTATATAGGTCTGTTAGGTCTAGTTTGTTTCTAGTATCATTCAAGTCCTATTTCCTTATTGGTCTTTTGTCTAGATGCCCTATCCATTATTGAAAATAGTGTTCAGAAGCCTCAACTGTTATTGTAGATCTGCCTATTTTCCCCTTGAGTTTTGTCAAGTTTGTTTCATGTATTTTGGGGTTCTGTGATTTGGTGCATATATGTTTATAATTGTTATACTATCTTGGTGGTGAGATCCCTTTACTTCTATCTCTTGTCATTGATTTTGACTTAAAGTCTATATCATCTGATATTAGGATTGCCACCCTGCCTCTCTTTTGGTTTCTATTTGTGTGGAATATTTTTTTCCATTCTTTCACTTTCAACCCATTTGTGTCTTTGGGTCCTTGTTTCTTTTTTTAAAGGGAGGTTCCAGGGATTGAATCTGGGACCTTGTACATGTGCTCAAACACTGAGCTACACCCACTCCACTCTTGTAAGTTTTCTATCTTTTTTGTGTGTAGTTCATCTTTTGTGATGTAACTGAAAGACCCCTCCTTATTTCCTTTTCTGTATATATTTTAGATACTTTCTTTGTGATTGCCATGGAGTTTTATACTCAACATCCCAAGTTTTAAAACAAACTAATTTGAGTTGATACCAACTTAATTTCAATAGCATACACAATCTCTACTACCCCCAGCATTCATCTCTATGTTGTTCTTGTCACACATTTCCTCTTTATATTTTTACATATTTGCATAACATAAAAATATGATTATTTCTTATGCATTTGTATTTAAAATCTTCTAAGAGATTTTAAAAAATAGAATTACATACTGGGAATACAATACTGACATTTGTATTTGCCCATGAAGTTATCTTTATTGGAGATCTTTATTTCTTCACATGGCTCCAAGCTACTGTCTAGTGTCCTTCCTTTCCTTTCAAACTGAAGAATTCCCTTTAGCATATCTTGCAGGTCACGTCTAGTGGTGACAAACTTTCTCAGCTTTTGTTCATCTGTTAATGTCTTAATTACATGATTTGTGAAGGATATAGAATTTTGGCTGTCGTTTTTTCCCCCAGCACTATATATATATTATCCCACGGCCCCCATAGTTTCTGATGAAAAATCACCAGTCTTATTGAGGATCCCTTGAATGTGACAAGTCACTTCTCACTTGCTGCATTTAGGATCCTCTCTTAGACCCTGATTTAATTACAATGTGTATCAGTGTGGGTATCTTTAAGTTAACCTTATTTGGAGTTCCTTGTCATTCTTGAATGTGCATATTCATGTTTTCATCAATTTTGGGAAGTGTTTGGCCATTATACCTTAAATATGCTGTCTCTTTTTCTTTCTCTTTTCTTTCTGGGATTCCCATAATGTTTGTGTGGGTATGTTTCATGTTGTCTTCCAGGTATGTTAGTCTCTGCTCACTTTTTTTTTTCCATCGTCTTTTCTTTCTGCTCTTCAGACAGTAATTTTAATTGTCCTATCTTTACTTCACTGATTCTTTCTTCAGACTATTCAAATCTCCTATTGAACCCCTGTAGCATATTTTTTATTTCCATTACTGCATTTTCCATCCCCTAAATTTACATTCGGTTCCTTTTAAACATTTCTAATTCTTCCTTTTGTTCATTCACTATCTTCCTGATTTCCTTCAGGTCTATGTCATTGTTTCCTTTAGCTTGTTGAACTTAGGAGAGTTGACTAAATGTCTTTGATTAGTCGTTCCAATGTCTGGGTTTCCTCTGTTGTTTTATATTGTTCCTTTGAATGGGCCATCTTGTCCTGTTTCTTTGTATGTCTTGTAATATTTTTTTGAATTCTGGGAAATCTGAATACTTTGATGTGCTACCACTGATGTATCAGATTCTTCCTCTGACCCAGGGTTTTAGTGTAGATTGGCTCTGTATTGAGGCTCTTCAATGCTCAGCCCACCTAATATTAAACCTATAGATCAGGCCATGGTTTTTCAGAGCATGAGTCTTACCTTGACCATGTATGGTAACTTTCAAGAATTCCCCAGTGTGTGTGACTATTTTCCCTCCAAAAATGGACTTCTCTTCCCCAGCTTCTCTTCCCAGGTCCTGGGCTATGTTCTTTGTCTCAACCACAGACTTGCTCCAGGTGGATGAGGTCAGCTCAGCTCTACATCATGGCTCTCTGCTCCAGCTTTCCATTCCAGCATTCAGCACCAATTCTAGTCCACTTTTCCACATTGGCCATTCTCTGCTCTACTTCCCCTTTACATGCCACTTCTCTGCCCTGGGTAAATTCCAAAGTAGGTGACCTAAACAGGTGCCCTACATCAGTCTTCCATGGAGTTAACTGGAGACCATGTACAAAAACATCAATATTTTCATTTAGGTTAATTTTTTTGTTTCTTGAACTTTCATGTATTCAAAGGTCTTACATTTTACAAACTCATTGTAATGTATAACATTTTTTAAAAATCAAAATTTAAGGGTGAGACAAGCTGATAAAGTGAAAAAGTCTGATCTAAGTTCACATATGCAAAATGATCTTAACTCTACACACTCATTCTTGCCCACTAATAGAGAAAAAGAAGGAAATACACCAATTGCTTTCATTGATTATATCTCTGGATAGTGAGTTACAGGCAGCATTATTTTTCTTTATATTTTTCAGTATTTCTCAAATTTTCTACAATGACCATGTATACCTAAATAGAAAAAAAAATGTAAAAACAAAAATCATTGCAAAAAGTAAACTGTCAAAACAAAACCTAGTTAATAAGAACCTCATATATGAAAAATAACAGAGAACTTGAATGTAAGCGAGAGGGAGGCTGTGTGATAAGAATTTCTCCTATAAAAATATCAGCTGTTTTATTAATAAATTAATCTGGCAACTATTTATTAAATATCTACCCATATGTTTTAATTTTGTACTACCACAGAAGATAAAAATAAAAAATTAATAAGAAAAAGACCTCCAAAAATTTACAGAGGTATAAGAGATCTCTTAGAACCTTTATAAGAGATCCAATTCAAGAAAAAGTAAAATGCTTAGAAGGCTTCTTTTTCTTTTCATTCAAAATAAAAATAGGGAATTCCAGGAAGATGGCAGACTAGAAAGATAAGACTCTCTTCTTTTCAGAAAAACAGCTAGAGGACAAGCAGAAGCAGCCTGGAAAAAAATCTTCTAGGGTTTAGTACACTAGGGGAAAGCTGGACACCACCCAGAAGAGAGATGGATAAAAAGGAAAATAATTGTGACTGCAAAACTGTGAGCTAAAAGTGGCAGCTGCTACTGCCAGCAACCTCCCCCACACTATAAACACTTTTGCATTCTCAGGCCTCGGGCCAGTGGCTACAAAGGGGGCCCCAAGGATCCACCTTCTGAGCAAAGGTGAGGGAGAGGGACACAGACTAAGGCTGACTCAGCTTTTAACCCACAAATATGATCTGCCCTTCCAGGCTGGATGGGGGCTGTGCCATTGTCTGCCTTGGGAGCCAGCTCCGGACTAAAGAGATCCAACACTCTCAATCTCCCCCTCTACTGACCGGGACATATTGTAGAGGACGCAACTGGGAACAGAATTATTTCTTACCCAGGAAAAGGGAGGGGGGCTGCCAGCAAAGGCTGGAGAACTGTCTCTGACAAAGTTTGAAAAACTAGACACTTAGCCTCCAGGCAGGAACCTCTATCACAGTGATCCAGTCCCTGTTGCAGCAAAAATACTCCCAGCAGGCATTGAACTGAGAGGGCTGCCAGAGAGTGCCATCTGCTGGCAGACCAAGGAAGTACATGTGAGGAAATTAAAAATAAGTATAAAAGCCTTTCCGGTCTTCACAGCCTCCCTTCCCCAAGGCCCTAGGAAGCGGGTCTGCAACCCATTACTGGGTCCAGGGCCCAGTTCTGAGTAACTAACAGGGAAAATGCTCAAGACACAGAATAGGTTGCAGCAAGAATAAAAGAGCAGTAGTAACACACAGTCTCCCGCCACTAATGCCTACGAAAAGAAAGAAATCGAGCATCTGAGTAAACTCACCATCCTAATCAGATGCCTAGACATCAGCAAAAGATTACGAGCCATACTAGAAAATGGAAGACATGGCCCAAGAAAAGAAACATATCAAAACCCTAGAAGAGGCACAGGATTTGACATAACTAATTAACAAGATGCACACAAAAGAACAGCAAATGACTCCCAAAGCAAACAGAAGGAAAGAAATAAAGATTAGAGAAGAAATAAATGAACTGAGGGAAAAAACCAATAAAGAAAATCAACAAAACCAAAAGCTGGTTCTTTGAGAAGATACAATAACTGACAAACCCCTAGCTAGACTGAAAAAGAAATAAAAAGAGAGAAAATGCAAATAAATAAAATCAGATTAAAGGGGTGAAGTTATGACTGACCCCACAGAAATAAAAACGTTCATAAGAGGATATTATGAGAAACTGTATGCCAGCAATCTAGACAACCTAGATGAAATGGACAAATTCCTAGAAATGCACAAACAACCTACACTCATGCTATAAGAAACATAAGAACTTAACAAACCAATCACATTTCAAGAGACTGAATAAAAACTGATGAATAAAAGGGGGAAATGGTAAAGACAAATGAGTTCAAGTGGCTAAGAGACTTCAAAGAGAGTCGGGAGGTCATCCCAGAGGTAACTCTTACGCACACCTCAGTAGGAGCTCATAGAACATCTAAGTGCCTATCACCCCACTCAGTGGGGTTCCTGAGAGCTCCGGAGACACCCTGGTCCTATATAAGGGGGGATAGCCCCAGAGACTGATGCCTTATCAGTGGGTTCTATTTTGTAATCTGTGCTCCTGAGAGTGACAGAATTAGACTCAAATAAGTCCTCCCTGCACATGGTTCACCAGTCCCTTCTATTCAAACCTACATGTGATGCTGGAGTTTCTTAGGTATACTTTCAGAGACTGGAGCCTCCCGCCTACCTATGTGCCAGGTGTGCATGAAATCTAGGTGGAGCTGCAACTCCTACCCTACAGCTCAATGGACTCATCCAAGTCACCTGGTGAGGAGACAACGATGGGAAATGGCCATCCCAGGGAATGGAGAGGCAGGAACATCCCACCCACCATATCCATGGGATATAAGCCCTCTCTCACTTGGAGTTGGAGTGGACATCACCATCCCAGTCGCCTCTGGATTGGGGGAAGAACTATGGACTAGAGTGGACTTGATGGTATTCTCTTGCTCACATATGGTGATTCTTGCAATGCAAGAAATTATAACAATGAGGTGGAGCCAGTGGCCACTTGACAGTTTTTTTGGGTAGGGAGTGGATGAGCAGTTGAAATACAGGGGCTTCTTTGGGAGTTGGAGGTTGTCCTGAGTACTGTTGTGGCAATGGATGTAGGCCATTTTAAATCAGCACACACCACTCAGAACTGAGTGGGAGAGAGTGTGGTCTACAGTGTGAACTGTGGTCTATGGTTGGTGGCAAGGCTCCAGGATGTGTAAGTTCATTGAGGTTGGTGGGCCACACTATGGGAGATGTTTGTGTTGGATGTGGTGGGAGGTGTGGGAGGTGGGCAGCATGGGAATCCCAGTGGGTTCCGTGTAATATTTTGGGTAATCTAAGCACCTCTTAAAATATATGTATATATATATAAAAAAAATAAAAATAAATTTCAAAAAAAAAAAAAATTGATGAGGAGAGAAAAATTATCCAACATATTTTATGAAGACAACATTACCCTCAAACCAAAGCCAGATAAAAACACTACAAGAAAAGAAAATTATAGGGAAGCGGCTGTGGCTCAATCAGTGGGGCTCCCGTTTGCCATGTGGGAGGCCCCGGGTTTGGTTCCCGGGGCCTCCTGGTGAGGGCGGGCCCGCCTGCGCGGCGTGGTTGGCTGGCCCAGCGAGCGCGGGCAGCAGGGGGGGAGATGGATGAATAAATAAATAGAATCTTAAAAAAAAAAAATAAAAAAAAATAAATAAAGGACACTACACAGTGTTTCAAAGTGGCATAAAGAAATAAAAACCTATTGTAAAGATAAACATTTAAAAAAAAAAAAAAAGAAAAGAAAATTATAGACATATGAACATAGATGTAAAAATTCTAAACAAAATACTAGCAAATACAATCCAATAGCCTATCAAAAGACTTAGACATCACCACCAAGTGGGATTTATTCCTGGTATGCAAGGCTGGTTCAACATAAGAAAATCAATTAACGTAATATACCACATAAACAAATTGAAGGGCAAAAACCAAGTGATTGTCTTGATTGATGCAGAAAAGGCATTCGATAAAATTCAACATCCTTTCTTGATAAAAACATTTTGAAAAAGTAATAAAAGGAAAATCCCTCATTATGATAAAAGGCGTATATGAAAAACCCACAGCCAACATCATACTCAATGGTGAAAGGTTGAAAGCTTTCCCTCTAAGACTGGGAACAAGACAAGGATGCCCACTGCCACCAATGTTATTCAACATTGTATTAGAAGTTCTAGCTAGAGCAATTAGACAAGAAAAAAATAAAGTAAAATAAAAAGCACCAAATAGGAAAAGAGGAAGTAAAACTCTTCACTATTTGCAGATGACAAGATCCTATATTTAGAAAATTCTGAAATGTCTATGACAAAGCTAATAAATGAGTTTAGCAAAGTGGCAGGATACAAGATCAACATGCAAAAATTAGTAATGTTTCGTATACTAGTACTGAACAATCTGAGGAGGAAATCAGGGAAAAAACTCCATTTACAATACGCAACAAAAAGACTAAAACAACTAGGAATCAATTTAACCAAAGAACTATACGACCTATATGCAGAAGACTACAAAACAATGCTAAAAGAAAATTTTAAAGACCTAATTAAATGACAGAGCATTCCATGTTCATGGATTAGAAGACCAAATATCATTAAGATGTCAATCCTACCCAAACTGATTTATAGATTCAATGCAATACCAACCAAAATTCCAACAGTCTACTTCACAGAAATAGAAATGGTAATTACCAAATTCATTTGGAAGAGAAAGTGCACCCAAACAGCCAAAAGAATTCTAAAAAAGAAAAGCAACATGGGAGGAATTTCACTGGGTGACCTCGAAACATATTACAAAACTACAGAGGTCAAAACAGCATGGTACTGGCATAAAAATATGCACAATGATCAGTGGAATAGAATTGAAAATCCAGAAATAAAACCTCATCTCTGTGGCCAACTGGTTTTCAACAAACCTACCAATGCCATATTAACAGAACAAAACAGTCTCTTCAGCAAATGGTGCTGGGAGAACTGGATATCCATAACCAAAGGAATGAAAGAGACACAAACAAGCCTCAGGAACTAACCTTGTGAAAAGGTTAACATGGATATCCTCCAAAAGACCTTGAAGTTTAGTCTCAGCCTCATTTTCAGCAATGGTCAGCTTTTCTCCAGTATCTCGTCGGACAGCTACAAACTGACAATTTTTTATATCACGTGGTCCAACTTCAAGTCTAATTGGAACTCCCTATAAAACAAAGGGACTGTTAAAAGCATTACCAAACAAGGAAAAGAAAAAAAAACCACAGGTAATATTCCTTAGATATCACAGAAACCTATACCATTAAAAAGGCATAAATCTAAGAAAAAAATTTAGTGCCTGAGTAGAGTTCTGAGCTAGAAGCTCTTAGAGTAGAAACAATGAGCACAGTGGTTTAGATCAGCATTCCCAACTTTTCTCATATAATAGCACATCTAGAAAATTATATTTGTATGGTACACTGGGGTAAACAGAGAAGGCTTCCTGAGGCTAAAGTTACCCCAATACACTAAGAAGATCAGTACCTTGGCACATTCATTACTCATTCATAGCACAGTGGTGTGCTTTGCTTGGGAAGCTCTGGCTCTGGATACTGTATCAGAATCAGAATGGGGAGGGTTTGCTAAAGCACAGATTGCTGGTCCCCAACTCCAGAGTTTCCTTTACAGTAGGTTAGAGGATGGGGCCTAAGAATTTATACCTCTAATAAGTTCCCCAGTGATGCTTATTGCTGTTGGTCCTGGGACCACACTCTGAGAACCACTGCCCTATGCCATTTGATTTTTACAAAGGCACTAAAGGACTGAATATATGCCAGTTAAGCCTTGTGAAAGTTCCATCTTTCTGAATGCATATAATGGGTTTGCTCCATGACAAGATTAAAATGCTTAAAGGGACCTAATTTTTAGGGCTAAGAACTGTACCTGGAAATCAGTAGGTTTTCCTTTCTTTCTCTTTTCTGAGTAAATGATCCTATACATGTAATTTGGGACACTCAAAGTACAAGTTAGGAGCTTGCAGATATAGTTTGGCTTCCTAATGGCCATGGGAAAAGTTTCAAATGTCAATGTCATGAATGACAAAGAAAGGCTAAGAAACTACTCCTGACTAAAAGGAATCTAGAGAGAGATGCCAAATAAGTATATTAGGACTGGATCCCATACTGGAAAGGGAGAGAGCTGTGGTGGCCTACAACAGAGTAAGAGTGTCAGAGCCTAAATGAGCTGGGAGTGTCAGAGCCTAAATGACACACGAGAAGAGTCTGGCATGGAGTAACAGAGCACAGGTGGGATGAGAGGGGAGTGGCTGGCAATGGAAATGGGAGCTGAATTAAATACAGGACTCATCCAATGAATAAATACATTAATGATAGATAGATAGATAGATAGATAGATAGATAGATAGATAGATAGATAGATAGATAGATGATAGATAAAAAATAGATAGATAGAAAGACAGATAGATAGATAGATAGATAGATAGATAGATAGATAGATAGATAAAGGATAACCAGAGCTAGATTTCTCACTATGAGAGAAAGGAATTACAAATATGGAATGGGGGGAAACTGAGTCTGTGGTTTTTTTTAATGGAACTGAAGAAATGATTTGAACTCATGGTTTTCACTATATATATAGATAGATAAGGAAATACAGATATAAATGTGTGTGAGTATATGTATGTATGTATTTCTAGACATACATATATTCCCAAGCACTGTCTACTGATAAGGCTCAAAAGCAGTGATACCCTAACAGCAATGAGCATACCCACATGCTGGCTTCTAAACACCATTGTCCACAATAGAGAACCATGCTTCTTAGAGATAGGGCTAATTCCAAGGTTGGGGCAAGGAAAAGAAAAGATGAGACTATAATACCTTATTGTACTACAAAGCAAAAAAATGCTCAAAGAATAATGGGGCTCAGTGATTGAGCTTCCATCTACCATTATAGGAGGTCCATGGTTTGATTCCTGGGGCCTCCTGGTGAAAAGCTGAAAAGCAAGCTGGCCCGAGCTGAGAGCTGGCCCGCGCAGGAGTGCTGGCCCATGCAGAGAGCTGACGCAGCAAGATGATGCAACAAAAAGAGACAAAGAAGAGAAACAATAAGAGTCACAGCAGAACAGGGAGCTGAGGTGGTGCAAGAGATAAAGCAGCCTCTCTCCATAGTTCCCAGTGCCACCAAAGAGAAGACAAGCAGACACAGAAGAACACACAGAGCAGACAGCAAGTGCAAAACAACAGGGGGTGACAAATAAATAAATAAATCTTTAAAAAAAATAAATATATAATGGGGACATGCCAAAAGGACACAAAAGCCAGTTTTAAGGGATCCTACCGGTCAAATAAGAGACACTTTGAGCATCAAAATTAATGATAGTGGGAAGCAGCTGTGGCTCAATTGGTTGGGCTCCTGTTTACCATATGGGAGGCCCTGGGTTCGATTCCCAGGGCCTCCTGGTGAAGGTAAGTTGGCCCACGCAGCGCGGTGAGCTGGTGCAGCAAGATGACGCAACAAAGGGAGACAAGCAGACACAGAAAAACGCAAAGCAAAATGGACACAGTGAGCACAAACAGCAAGGGGGGAATAAATAAATAAATACAACTAAATTTAAAAAAAAAAAAAAAAATTTAATGATAGTAAAGGATCATTACCCACTGGAAACCATGGATCCATAAGACAGAAATAAATAATGAAATAAATGAATTAAAATGTTAATAAGAAATGTAATGTGTCAAGATGATGATAACCAAAGAAAAACTGAGGAACTGTTCCACACTGAGAAAGACTAAAGAGAAGTGATAGTTATATGCAACAGATAATTCTCAACTAGATGCTTTTGCTATAAAGGACATTAGTAGAATGGCTGGCAAAACCTAAATGGACAATGTTACTGTTCTGATTTTGTTGATTATATTTGATTATGTAGGAGAACATGTTTGCAGGGTGATAGAACATCAGATTAACATCTTACAAACAGACTAGGAAATACAACTTCTTTGTACTGTACTTACTTTATTGTTAAGTTTGTGACTGTTTCAAGATAAAAACTTTTTACAATCCAAGCAGAAGAAATAACACAAGCAAAGACACAGAGACTATGGGAAAAAGAGAGAAAAGGGCACATGAAAGGGGATAAAGGGGGAAGTAAAGGTTGGAAAGGTAATATGAAGCCAAATCATAGATGAGGCAAATACTTTCGTTGGTAGTTTTTTTCCTAAATAACTAGTTTTGAAATTACTGTGAAGCCCTTGTTTTGTCTTTTGCTTTTCTTTTCAACAGCACCACAAAATTCTCTTAAACATTCAAAACAGTAAAAAGAAAAGTAGTTACTTTATTCATATTATTTCCCCCTTTCTATTCTCATAAAACAGGATAAAGAAGAATTGTGGGAGCTGCTGGTCTGGGTTTGGCAACCAAACCATCTTATACCTCATTTACTAATCTAAGCGAATTGCACCATACTGAAGTATATATATGAAGCAAATATATATGCTTCATAAAGTTAATCACTACCAAATAAATATAAATCTAGATATTCCAAAATGTCTTCTTTCCTAAGGAATTTTTAGACTAAACTGAACTTAAAAAGATATTAAAAAGTACTAATAGTGAAACTCTCTCTCTCAATGTTCTTTTATTTTGGGCATCAAATTTAGGACTGAGTTGCTTTATTTTGTTTGTTGAGGAATGTGGACAAAGAAAGCTGTAGCAGACCCAACCCATAATAAGACTGTCCCTTCCCCACAAGTTCTCCAGGTACTAGAAAAAGAGTAACAGAAAGGAAGACAAGTCAGTCTTAGGAGGAATGAGATAAAAAAGAAAGGAAGGGAAGCGGCTGTGGCTCAATCAGTAGGGCTCCCGTTTACCATATGGGAGGCCCCGGGTTCGGTTCCCAGGGCCTCCTGGTGAAGGCAAGCCAGCCCGCACTGCGTGGTTAGCTGACCCAGCAAGCACAAGCAGCAAGGGCGGGTTAAATGAATAAATAAATAAAATCTTAAAAAAAAAAAAAAAGTTTACGGAGAAATTACACAGAGAAAACATTCATCTTTAAAGTCTTCATTAAAGGTAGGAGAAGGTATAAAGGAGAAAGCCTACTACATAAAAAGGAAGCAATATCAGTATAATTACTGATTCTTCAGCACAGAAATTTACCTCAGGAACCATTTACAACCAATAAGGTGATAAATACTACCAACTTTGTAACTCTAGATGTATTAATACTGAATAATTTCAATATTGCTGAGCTCTCATACTTGAAAGCTTGGAGCTACACTCTCACTACAACTCCTCACCCCATTTTCTATAATATGTGAACTTATATATTCTTGACTCCCAATTTCTATGTCCAGTAAGAGTCCCTGTTTCAGTGTAAGAAAAAATATTAAGAGTCCAGAAGTTTGGCTTATATAAATTCCTGGCTTTAGTATACTGACATATGAGGTATATTAATCATAAGAACGGTCTTCAAGATCATTTTTATTCTAACGTAATAATAAAAACAAGCTTCCACAAAAACTATTCTAAATTTAGCAAATATATAAATTTTAGATACTGATATTACAAAGCTGTGAACTATGTAGGTGCTCAATACTTATTTTACCGAGGAGGAAAAGTATCAAATTAGAGAACAGTAATGAAAAAGATTCAAGTTTTAGAAAGTCATATCTAGAATAAAGAAAATCTAAATCCAAATTGGAGGTGTGAGGGTAAACGACACAACTGAGGAATTTACCTTGAGCTCCCAGTGATTGAATTTCCAACCTGGCGAATAGTTATCGCGCAAATCAGCTCTAACGCGTATTTTAACACTGAGTAGCCGCTTTTGATAATCACTGCATTTTGCAATCAGGGCTTCTTTATCTTCTTCAGAAAGTGTATTTGTAATGCCACAAGGAATAACTACCACCTAAAACCCAGCAAAATGTTCCAAATTTATAGAAACAACAGCTTATAGAGATAATTAAGTCATATAATCATATAATATCAAGTAATCAAAACCCACTAGTGACTATAAAACTTAACACAAATCAATTTGTTTGAGTTCTAATCTACATGTAATGCCTACCAGTTAGCTGCACATCATGTGTCCACGCTAAATGCATTTTCACTTAACCTATAATATTTCATTTAAACTATTACAAATTATTTCATAATGATTTTTTTTAAAGTTTCATATAAAGTAGCTAAAAGAGTAATAAACAGTAAATGATACAAATGATATACCTAGTAACACAATACTAAGGTATGGACTTTATGTTGTGTCTAAATCAGCAAAATCTACCTCAAAGATATTCAGAGAAGGAAACAGAAATATTTTCCTTACCTGAACGCAGGCCACACGGGGTGGTAGCACTAAGCCCATGTTGTCCCCATGAACCATGATCATAACACCAAGAGTTCGCGTAGACAGGCCCCAGGAGTTTTGATAGGCAAACTGCTTCTCTCCCGGTGCCTTTGGATCTTCAAAAATGATTTCAAACATTTTAGAGAAGTTTTGCCCTAAATGATGGGATGTTCCTCCCTATAACAGAGAAAGAAACACAGGCTTTCACTTTAATAACCTAGTATGCCTTTGAAGAAGACTACTACAAGATCACATGTTTTAAAATGGCACTAGACTGGTTTTATCTTCCCTATTTTTTATATTAAATATGGTTTTAAAATAGAAGAATAACTGATGTAAGAAAGAGACTAAGAAGGGGACTGATCTGGGCAGTACCTATCGCTGGAATAATTTACCTACGAGGGTAAAAAGGAATCCATGCACTGGTAATTCAGGAGCAAGCCATGACCAAGAGTAAAGACTATATAAATGACCTTGGAGATTTACCGGAATGGGATAATATGGTCTCAGAAAGCACATGAAATACTTATTTTTTAAAGTTTCTATTTCTCTGATAGAAGAAATTTCTGGAGATGTCTATCGGCTCTGCACAGCCACCAAATAGAATCCTATGCTGCCGTATGATACCTGGATAGCTCTTCCATTAGCAGATACAAATGCTTCTACTGTAGTTGTATAGTCTCCTCCTGCAAATTTCTCCTTTTCAGTCTTTCTTCCTTTTACAACAGGAATTGCCAGGAGTGCTTCATATACCTGAGCATATAAGTCAAGTATCTGCAAGACCTACAACAGTATTTTAAGCATAAATGTAGTTAAATTTAGGGCATATTTATTAATTATAGACACATTATTATAATTATATAATTGTAATTAATATTAATTATTAATTATAAAACTGCACAATTTAAAACTGTTGGGAAAAACACTTCAAACAATACAAATCTTTTTAATGAAAACTTTAAAGGAACCATTCAACAAAATGATTCAACTTATAGTTGTTTATTGAATGCACACTATGTAAACAGATAGCACTGCATTACTTACAGGTGAAACAAAAAACAGAGCTTGGACAAAGAAATAGAACATTATTAATATGGAAGACAACTTTTTATACCTCTTCTGCTGCTTCTTCAAAAGTAGCAAAAGCACTGTGTCCTTCCTGCCAGAGGAATTCACGAGTACGAAGGAAAGGCTGAGGATGCTTGAACTCCCAACGCTGTAAGCAAAAATACAATTTGGTCATTAGAGACAGCTTTTCAATTTTCATTAACAACTTTACATACTAAGTAATCATAAATAATAACACTGATCAAAAGTATGTCAAAAATGCTTCCATACTCCTAATCCTTTGAAATACAAAAATGAGGAAAAATGGAATGTATTTTTTTTTTTTTTTAAAGATTTTTATTTATTTATTCATTTATCCCCCCCTTGCTGCTTGTGCTCGCTGGGTCAGCCAACCACACCGTGCGGGCGGGCGTAAACGGGAGCCCCACTGATTGAGCCACAGCCGCTTCCCTGGAATGTATTTTTTAACGTAAAAACAAAACAAAATGAAACGAATAAGAATAAAGAATGCAGGAAGAGGGAAGCGGATGTGGCTCAAGTGACTGGGTTTCCATCTACCATATAAGAGGTTCTGGGTTCTATTCCTGGGGCCTCCTGGTGAAAAGCAAGTTGGCCCACGCGGAATACTGGTGCAGCAAGACGATGCGCAAAAAGAGACACAGAAGAGAGACATTAGGATACGCAGTCACCAGGGAGCTGAGGTGGCGCAAGAGATTCAGCGCCTCTCTCCACTGAGGAAGGTCCCAGGATTGGTTCCAGGTGCTGCCTTAAGAGAAGACAAGCAGACACAGTAGAACACACAGAGACAGACAGCGAGCACAAAATGAGGGGGGGTGGGGGAGAAATAAATAAATCTTTGAAAAAAAAAAGAATGCAGGTTTACCTACCACCACATTGCACCACTGATTGAGTCTGATGGGTAGGTCTCTGTGCGACTGCACCCATTTTGCATATGCAGGATACATTACTGAAAAGACAGAGGAAGAGGGAGAATTAGTCATTTAAGATTGCGTTTCTCCTTGAAGTGCAATTAACAGGAATTAAAAAGCTGCATTCATGTAAATGTGTTTCCAATGCTTGTGGTTAAGTGAATGATATTAAACTTGAGCATACTTTACCATACTTCACAATTGAGATTTGCATTTGACATCTTTTCTTCAGTTTTGTTTGTTTGTTTCTAAAAACACAGTATATCCCAGGCTCTATGTTAAGTTCTTCACAGTCAGAATCCTATTCAATTCTCACAGTCAATCCACAAAGTAGAGATAATCTCAATTTAAAAGAAGTGGAAGCTGAGCATAAAGACATTAAGTAACTTGGTGAAGCCAGCACAGTTACATGCTGGAACCAGAATCTACATTAACACTATCTGATGGAATGCTCAATACATAATACTGCCTATCAGGAAGCTCTAAAAACTGGGTTTCAAAGATTTAAGAGGCATGAAATATTGAAATTTGCAAGTCTGAACTGATGAACACTGAACCATGTAGGCTTATTCTGATTATCGGATTTACTTATTATGTTAAGACTAGTCATTTTCAATATATTTTTCTAATTAAAAAGTGATATGCTCAGGTAAAGAAAATTCAGAATTGATAATAAAGTACAAAGGATAAAATTAAATTCAACTATAATACCATACCTAGATATACATATGCTAATACTTATTTTTCACTTTTTTATATATCCAGAGTATAAAGGCTCTTTGCCATGAATGGCTAAATTAAGTGAAAGGCTCTATCTTATCATAGCTTATATATGATTATTTATAAACAGTTTTTTAAAAATTGCCAATCTGATATATGAAAAAAAGCGGGTATCATAATTTATTCTTATATGATGTAAGATTAGACATATCAAATAAAGAGCAATGTAGTCCTTAATTCACAATGAATATTTTTTGAGAAGAAAATTCTATACAACCTAAGTTTGCATTCAATCTTTATCAATATTCATTAAAATTCATCAACAAGGATTATAAATATCATAAAATAAGAGTTGGGGAAGCTAACGTTTCAAATGAGCTTTCTCCTGACTTTGAGGCCCATCCTCACCTGTTTCACTAGTAGGACGGACAGCAATTGGTTCTGCCAACTCAGTTTTCCCAGATCTTGTAACCCAAGCAACCTAGCAAGATAAAATCATTTTTCATATATTTTTTCAACAGCATTTCACATAATTTTTTTAACAGCATTTGAGCAACAGACAAATCCAAGCAAATTTTCTCTATTTTAATTTTCTCTATACCAACTAAAGGTATGTTCATAATTGCTGCTCTTGGCTGTAAGAAAAGGTACATGCTTACTGACCGTCTAAAAAAAATAAAAACCAGTTAATCAATTAATAGGAGAAAGAGAATCATAATTTGTCTTAAAGGTAGAAATAGAATTTTTAAACAATAGTTATATATTTCTCTAAATTGGTTGTTATACATTTGCCTTTTAAATTACTATTCAAGTGTGAACTAAAAATGTACTTTTGAGTTTCTGAGAGAAAACTACAAAAATTAATAAAGCAAGCTAACTTACCTCAGGGGCAAAGTCAGCAATATGAGTCTTCTCTTTCTCTAGTGCCCCTTGAGATACAAACATGGGGAAATAGCAGTTTTCAACACCAAGTTTCTTGATCTCAGCATCAAAAAAGTCCTTGATGGATTCCCAAATGGAATATGCCCAGGGACGAAGAATATAGCAGCCACTTACATCATAGTATTCAATCATTTCTGCCTTTGTGATGACCTTTTAAAAGAAAAATATAGTCTTTAATACCTATGTTGAACCAAAAATATAGTACAACTGGCAAGAGTATTTGATATACAAACTTCACGTCTGGAGATTTCCACTGGAGATACATACCTTTTTTTTTTAAGTTCCGGGAGTTGAACCCAGGATCTCATTCATGGGAAGCAGGCGCTTAACCACTGAGCTAAATCCACTACAGATAATTTTTTTTGATACATACACTTAATGTAGAAGGTCATAATGGAAGTATAATGAACCTTCCTATACTGAGAAAGAATATATAAGAGAGCTCTAAACTCTTGAGAAGACTTAAATTCACCTTGCCTCTGCAATTTACTATCTTTGTGACTTTGGACTAATTACTTTAGCTCAACATAAAAGAAAATCTCATAATACCTATTAATAGGTATACTTCTCAATTCACATATACTTTATGTAACCATGCTTCGGAAACTGTGACACATTAAATAGGTATTATACTTTACTACTACATTTGTGCCTAGACTTGAAAATCTAAACATAAAACAGTCACTGAGAAATTTTAAGGCACAAAAATCAACTGAATGCATACTCACTTGAGAATACCAATCTGCAAGATTTTCTTCTTTTTTTGCCTCAAGGCCTAACCTGCAGATATTAAAAAATAAAATATAAATCCCTTCATTCAGAAGTTAGTTTTAAGTTGAATGGAAATAAAAGTCCAAAATAAAATAGTATTTCTTCAGTAAGAGTTTTTACATATTTTTATCTCTTCTGTATTCATTCCCAAGGTAATATTTTTAACCAAAAAAAGTTCAATTACCTCTTAAAAGATATTGAGATCTTCTCCTCCCAAAACTAAGAAAGCGAGGCCTAACAAAAGCTATAATTTTAATACAGACATCTCTTTTACAAAGTTCTTTTTAAGATAATGTAGCTATAATTAAGACAGAACCTATTTACATGGTATTCTTCCACTTAAAAAAAAAAGACTCTTGTGCTATCCTCAGTCCTGGCAAAATTATAGTTAATAGTATCGGTGCCTCACAAAAAAGTTAAAAGTAATGAAAACAATGACTATCCACATATACATTTTCTACAAGTATTTCTTTAAATTACAGTAAGTACAAGTTTCAGAGATACATGCTTTCAAAAGAAGCCCGATTTATCTGCAATAAAAACCTAGTCCAGACAATAACTCTTCTTGAAACAATGACAATTATTAAGGGAACTGTGGTCTCATGATCCACACAGAAATATCCACCAATTAGTTATGTTTCATAAAAGATACATCTTTTTACAGTTTACAAGCAAGACTTTCTTGGCATAAAATTTTAATGTATTTTATATTTGCATTTTTTCTTGTTTCACTTTAATATATCTCAAAAAACACTAAATCTTGCCCTTTCTTCCAAGCTTCACATTCTACTCAAACATTTAGAAGAAGGTAAAACGTGAGAAGTTCTCTTCACTCTTCTACTATTCAAAATATCTACAATCTAGAATAGGCAAAAAGAAAAAAATCACTGTTGTATTCTGTAATTTAAGGAGACATTGCATGTATGATGTGAGATGAGAAGGAACAGAATTTGAAATTCAGCTAAACAAATCTAAAACTACAGTATCTCCAAACAGTAGTTGCCAAAAATGCAGCTAGAGAGGGATCATATTAAATTCCAAGTTGCCAAAAGCTTTTTCTTATTAAGGTATTAAAGGAAACCTATCATCCAGTTCACTATTTAGGGATGGGGAAGGAGAAGCAGATGGGGATAGACAGCGGAATTACTTTATTCATGCAGAATGGAATATCCTGAAAGACGAGCTATGCCACTGTTTTGTCTTTAAATCAGCTTGTTTTACATTTAATCTGCAAAATTTAAAAAATCTTAGAGAATGAAATTCTCATTTACCCCCACAAAAGATTTTTGTTTGAAAAATCTGCTTAATGTGCAAAATAATATGTATAGTTAGGCTTCCCATTGCATAAAAAGGAAGGAAAAAAGGGACCATATGCATATTTGTATTAACTCGTACAATCAAATGGAAATCTCTTAGGAGACAGAAGAAACTGTTAACAGTGGTTACCAATTCATTATGATAGGAAGGAACTGGGAAGATGGGAAACAAGGGTAAAAGGGGGACTTCACTGAACTTTTTAAATTCTGAGATTGTTAAACCAATCAAATGAATGTATTACCTATTTAGAAAATTAAATAAATTCAAAATTAACAAAACCTATGTGCTGAAATTACAGTTTTAGCATTTTCTGACTTAATGTTATAATTAAACTAACCAAAGTAAGTTTGTTTCTTAAAAAATAATTTAGAGTTGAATTCATACAAAACTTGCTGCTTTACTTCAAATTAAGGGTCCATGTTTTATTACCTGGTCTGTTTCTTAGGCCCTTGCCCTTCTCCTGCCCCACCTGGTGACAGCCCACTGCCTTGGCTTTTAGAAGAGTCTTTCTTTTGGCCATCATTTTGTTTCTGAGGCTTATTTTGTTTTTCAGATTTATTTTCTTTTTCTTTCTTCTTCTTATCTTTGTCCTCAGCCCCAGTGGCAGAGAGAGGTTTATATTCTACTCCTGTCAGAGACTTGTACTGTGCCTTCAGCCGAAGGAGTTCTTGTACAGCCATGTCTATTTGATCCTTCAGTTTAACATAAGAGGAAAAAGAGAAGATAGTATTTAAATTAAATCACTGTCTAAGCACACTTAAACAAATACAATGTCTAAAACTTCATAAGCACATTTCCAAACACAATTAAAGGTAGAGTGTAAGGTGGAGAATGTTTAACATATAATCTGCTAAAAATAACTTTTTAAAATATTATAAACAGAAAAAAATGTGCAAAAGAGTGACTGGAAGATAGTACAGTCTCTAACTGCACTGTCTAAACTGTAAACACTAGCCACATGTGGCTATTTACATTTAAATTAAAATAAAAAATTCAGTTCCTTAGTCACAATAGCTACATTTCAAGTGTTTAATGTGGTTAGTGAATACTGAATTGGACAGTGCTGTTACAGAATGTTTCCATCATAGCTGGAAGTTCTGTTGGATAGCACTGGTCTAAGACTTGCATTTTATGGTAACCTAAGTTAAAAACAATTGAATTGCATAAGTTGAACATTTTACAATTACAATAGATCCACATTATTCTCAGGTTCTGTATTTGCAAATTTGCCTACCTGCTAAGATTTATTTGTAACTCCAAAGTCAATAACTCGTGGTCCTTTTTGCTGTCATGCAGATGTACAGAGTAGTGCACCTGACACAACACTCCCAGCTGAGGTAGAACAAGGTGATGCTCTGCCTTCTTCTTGTGTCAGCTTTCAAGTTTCCTTCTCATGTTATATTTTCACATTTTGTGCTTTTTGTCAGTGGTTTTGCTATTTAAAATGGACCCCAAGCATAGTGCTGACGTGCTGTCTAGTGTTTTTAAGCACAAGGATATGTATCTTACAGAGAAAATAATGTGTTAGAGAACTTTCTTTCATGCATGAATTATAGTGCTGTTGGCCCTGAGTTCAATGTTAATGAATCAAGAATATATATTAAATAAGGAATTTAATATATAAATATATATTAAATATATATATTAAAGAGAAGCACACATAAGACAAGATTATATATTGAACAGTTGATGAGAATGTTGCAACCACAGGCTCTTCAGGAACCTAACCATGTACTTCCTCTAGGAGCAATGGTTCAAGATAAGCTAATTCAGTGTTTGCAGTGACTTTATAGAACCTAACTACCACAGATAACGAGAATCACTATATAAAGATGACAATAATCAAGTTTCTATATTACTGGTTAAACTTCAAAATCTATGACAACTTATTTTTTCCACTCACATCAATCTGTACAAAATATTCCTACTCTTATAAAGGTAATACAACAAGCACAAACTACATCAGAGCTCAAAACAAAACCTGCCATGTGAGATTATTAGTTTTAGGAGAAAGATTCAAGTAACAAGTATGCCTTAAGGACCTATATACAATGTACCAGCACCACGCTAGCGTCCAGGTCCATATTCACAGGGGAGAGGGGAACAGACAATTTAACAATTAAAATAGAGTATATTTAAGCATTATGTCAGGGAAGGACAGTGTCCTATGGGAATGTCTACTAAAATCTGGTTGACTGAAATTATGTTGAGTGAAGCAAGCCAGACACAAAAGGACAAATACTGTATGAATGCATTACTATGAATCAAATATATTATGTAACATATTGTTTGATTCAAAAAATATATATATGCATCCACTGCATTTAATTGAGAAATGTATGTATTTACTCATCTGTGTTTACTTTTTAGTTTTAATTGTTTATATTTTCAATTATTAAATGTACAAAATAAAGTTAAAAAAAAAATCTTGTTGGGGAGAGAAAAGATCAAAAAAGGTTCCTCCAAAAGGTAAGATAAGAGAGTTGAGAACTGAGATATGAAGAAGAATTAGTCATTTGATGGAGCAAAGTGTTTCACGCAAAGAAAATAGCCTGTGATGTAAAAGACAAAAATACAAAATACCACACTAACCTTAGAGGCTTTCTCAGCTTTCAGTGTTCGAACTACTTCTCCTTGAGAAGCTACTTTGTCAAAAAGTACTTTGGCTTCTGGTGTTTCTGGACCACTAGGCTCAGCGCTTGTAATTGGTCCTGAATCTGAATTTTGAGATAACGGCGGCTGACCAGGTATATACTCCTTTCCAGTTTTTTCTTTATACTGAGCTTTCAAGGAGAGTAAACGTTCTACAGCTTCATTCACTTTAGCCTGAGATAAATGAGAATATAAATATTTAAAACCTTTTTTCTGAAAATTTCACTGTTATTTAAAAAGTTTTAATCATCCCCAAAGTATTCCTAAAGTTCATCATGGAGAAACTCAAGCACAAAGAAAGCAAATCATTAGCCTAAAATAACAGATTATAGCAAAGAAATATTAAAATACAAATCACACACACCCTCTCATATATAAGCCATAAAAATAAAAATACACATACACCACTATCACATTCCATTTTACATATATAAACAGGCAAATAAATTATAGAACATGCAAGCAAACTGTCAGAGTCCAAGTCCTGGATCTGTAAACAGTGGAGTCAGTCAAGCTGACTAAGCCTTATTTTCATCAGTCTATTAAACAGATACTAAATATAACACTAAAAAAACACTGCAGTTTAGGCCTAACTAAAGAATGGCTACATAACTCTTGAATGGTACGCTCAGTCCAACTGAGACACTTGTGACTTTAGTAGAGAAGAACAGCAAAGCGCAGGCCAAGGACCCAAGCTGCTCGCCTTACCTAAAATGGTGGCACTATCTGACCACAGGCCAATATTTTACTGGGAATCTCAAGGCACCAATCAAAAGAAAAAGTGTCTCCAAATTACCTTATCTAATTTTTAATGCTAATTAAAACAATGCCCCAGGTAACTAAGTAAAAACCAAAGAGAAAGAAAAGCTTCCCAGGAAGAATACTGAAATGGGGATCAGAGGAATGCAGGAAAGTATTAGTATATCTTTGAAGAATTTTAATCTGTGACACAGCCAATCCCATTTCCTTATCCTGCTACTTTATGATACAATGTCATTTTGCCTTTTGAGTGAGCCATATCATGCAATACAGAGAGAGTAAAGATAGGAGAAAATGTACAGGCAGAAGATGAGGGTAAGTTGTCTGATTTGTACTCCTGACCTGTCCCTTACTTATAGTTTCTTTGAATTAAGAAAAATATTTCCACAGTACTGAAATATATATATATATACACATTTTAACTTTATTTTGTACATTTAATAATTGAAAATATAAGCAATTAAAAACTAAAAAGAAAACACAGTTGAAAAAAACATACATTTCTCAATTAAACATACTGGATACATATAAATTTTTTTTGAATCATATAATATGTTACACAATATATTTGGTTCATAGTAACACAATCATAGAGTACTTGTCCTTTTTGTCCTTTTGCTTCATTCAACATAATGTCCTCCAGGTTCATCCATATTGTCATATGCTTTATGACTTCATTTCTTCTTATAGCTGCATAATATTCTATCATGTGAATAGACCCAGTTTGTTTATCCATTCATCTGTTGATGGACACCTGGGTTGTTTCCAACTTTTGGCAATCGTGAATAATGTCGCTATGAACATCGGTGTGCATATGTCTGTTCGTGTCACTGCTCTCAGTTCTTCTGGGTATATACCCAGTAGTGGTATTGCAGGATCACATGGCAAGTCTATATTCAACTTCTTTAGGAACAATCCTCCACAGTGGCTGTGCCATTTTGCATTCCCACCAACAGTGCATAAGTGTTCCTATCACTCCACATCCTTTCCAACACTTGTAGTTCTCTGTCTTTTTAATAGTGGCCATTCTGATAGATGTGAAATGATATCTCATTGTAGTTTTTTTTTTTGTTTTTTTTTTTTTTAAGATTTATTTATTTACTTTATCCATTTTAAACCCCCCCTTCCCCATTTGCTGTTTTGTGTCCATTCGTTGGGCAATTCTCTGTGTCTGTTTCCTGCCATCTCTTCTCATCCTCCTCCTCCAGTCTTCACCAGGATTCGATCCTGGAGACCTCTGATGTAGGAGAGAGGTGTTCTGCCGCCTGCGCCACCTCGGTTCCTGGTTTTCAGAGCTTTCAGAGTATATCATCTTGTCTATCCCGTTAGGTCATCATCTTGCTGCATGGCTCCCGGGGCCTGGCGGCTCACCGGCACACAGAGCCTGGCAGCCTATGTGCCTTCTATATATATATATTTTATTTTACCGGGAGGTCCCGAGGATCGAATCCAGGTCCCTCCATATGGCAGACGGACGCCCAACCATTTGAGCCACATCCGCCCCCTCATTGTAGTTTTGATTTGCATTTCCCTAATCATTAATGATGTTGAGCATTTCTTGATGTGTTTTTTTTTGCCATTTGTATTTCTTCTTTGGACAAATGTCTATTCAAGTCTTTGGCCCATTTTTTAATTGGGTCGTTTGTCTTTTTATTGTTGAGTTGTAACATCTCTTTATATATCCTGAATACTAAACCCTTATCAGATATGTAGTTTCCAAATATGAAATATATATATATTTTAATATGGTTAGAAGGGGGAAAGTTTAGGTCATATATATTCTACTAGAATAAAATTAAAAAAAAAAAAAAAAAAATCCATAGGATTGTACAACACAAACAGTGATGTAACTATAGTTAGTAACACAATTATTAAAATGTTCTTTCATCAACTGCAATGAATGTACCACATTAATGCAAGGTGTTAATAATAGGATGGTGCGGTAGTTTGGAACTGTATGTACCCCAGAAAAACATGTTCTTAAATTTAATCCATCCCGTGGATGTGAACCTATTTTAAGTAGGACCTTTTGAGAATACTTTCAGTTAAGGTGTGGCCAACCTCGATCAGAATAGATCTTAATCCTATTACTGGAGTCCTTTATAAGAGAATAAAATTAAGACAGACAAAGAGAAAGCCAGAGGGAGCAGCCAGAAGCTGAACATTAAAGAACCTGGAAGAGAAGGGAGACTTTCCATCTCTACTTCAGCCAGCTAGCTTCTCCTGGGGAATTCATTGAAAACTTCCATCAAAGTTTCCACCTTGCAGCCTGAACTACAGAATTTGGACTTGCCCATGCCCATAGTGAGTCAATTCAAAAAAAAAAAAAAAAAAAAACACAACAATCTCATAATAGTTACACAACATAGATGTCTATTGCCAGATCTGTTTCCCTAGGGAATCCTGACTAGACCAGGTAGTATATGGGACTCTGTATTTTATGCATGATTTTTCTATAAACCTACAATTTTTCTCAGCAGAATTTACCTGATCCTAAAAAGGCAGACAAAAGACTCAAAAGGAAAAAAACTTCCAAGCTAAAAGAATGAAATGGGAAAAAAGTTAAGGAATTTTCCTGCAAGCATTTTTATAAAAAGAAGTTTACTTGAAGAATGTTCCATTTTACACTATTAAGTATATACTGAGTATGAAGTCACACACATTTTCCATGTCACACACACACACAAATTCTTATTTGACAAGATTACAATTAGAAAAATTTTAAAGAGAAAATTAAGATAGGCAAAGCACTTAATCATTGAATGAGATACTCTAAATGCATAGTGTACAACTGAAGGATAGGTCAAAAAGGAATTTCTTAATATTCTGCTTTTCTGGATTAAAAGGTATTTACAAGGAGAAACTGGATATTGTACTACTCAGTGTAATCTTATAGAAAAGCAGAAGCTTAAAAAGCACTTGCTAATAGATTTTAAGTTTTTTTAATGGATAAAGACTTTTAAACTTATCTAACATGCCAATACAAACATGAAGTTTTCACTTAATTTTTGAGGTTGATGAATGAGAAAGAAAATAATCTACACAAAAGACTTCAGTAAAGGTTTAAGGTGGAGATTTAAGGTAAAGAAAAGTGATCCAATCCATGACTGAAAATTGGGAAGGGAAACGGGGAAAACTGATGAGAACTCAGCTGGCTACATTTAGAACTAATCCACTATTTTTTCAGCAGCCACTAGGTGGAGACATTTCTCCATGGGGAGCAAAGGGAAACTAGGCCTTGACCAATTTAGGGTGATGGGAAAAGAACCTTACAAAATGGCCTATGCATTTCCATTCTCAATGAAAAGAACTTCTTTAACACACTTTTTAACCTTTACCTATTTCTTCAACCCTAATAATAGTCCTGCGCCTTTGTTCCTTACGAGCACACCTGAGAGAGCTCTAGCTGCACGCACCAAAGTAAAGATCCTCACGTGCTGGGCATAGGGGTGGGGGGTGAGGAGGTGAATGGTAATCAGAACAGGGACCCCTTCCAAGCAGGGAAGAGGGGTGCTGCTGCTTGTATCACATAAAAATGCCTGCCAGGAGATTTACTGAACTAAAGATTTGCAGGTTTTTAAAGTAAGGCAATTTTTAAAAAGTCAACTGATTAGAAATCTGCTTTTAGTTTAAATATAACCTAAAGCTGTAAGAAATAGCCCAATTACTGACCCCTGATCCCAGGAGCCAATATAGCACACTGTAGAGCCTCCAGACTTGGGGAGTCAGACACCCTGGTTAGAGCACCTGTTCTGCTGCGTATCAACTGGGCCATGTGGTTCATCTGTATTTTCTTACTACTTTTCTCTGACACAAATCATTAAAATGAATTCCTCATATTTTCCTAGACAATCTCTGTGCTGAAATAAGTCATGTGAAGTGTCTTGCCTCACAATCTGTTTGCTATAGGATTTATACTTGCTTATATTAAAAGCAGTTTTGCACTATACCATATACAGACAGCAAGAACCCACTACACACAAATTCCTGACAAGAATCTCAAAAATTAGGAAGGTAAAGGATGGGTTTGTTTTTCCTTATTTTCTCCCCTGGCAACCTTAATTTTTTGACCTGGGGAGACTTGAGGTTGTTTAGAGTTAAAGGTGAGAGAGGGGTAGGGGACAAGGGGAGATGTGAATTATCTAGAACAAACTGTTTACTAGAGAAATGTGTATCAATGTTGCCTTTCCTGATATTCTGTTATTTGGGTTTTAAAAAACAAAAACAGGAGAGCAGATATAGCTCAGTGGTTGAGCAGCTGCTTCCCATGTACGAGGTCTTGGGTTGGATCCCCAGTACCTCCTAAAAAAATAAAAACTAAAAAAGTACCCACTATAAACATCTGCCCAACTGCCAAAGAAATCTAGATTTTTTTTTTTACCCATAGGCTGATTTTTTCATAACTGCTACAGTGCTTTTTCATGAAAACATGGTATAATCCATTAACCCAACAGGGTGGGAGATGAAGTGACTATTATTCTGAGTATAATGGTTGCTGCTGTCACTATAAACAAGAATTGCCACAGAATCTCAAAGCACTCTATTCAGAATAAGAAATTTGAAGACAAAAGATCATTCCCTCAAATTACATCTATAAAGGCATCCATGGTTAGTGTCCAGGAGATAACGCAGAGTGTAAAATGCTTCCCGACCTCACCATCAGGTAGGAGACATCAAGGATTACTATCTGAAACCTACACATCTAGCAGCCCTTACTGCTTGAAGCAAAGCTGTTTTAGGTAATTATGGCTCTGCAGAACCTCAATAGACTCACTAAAGATAAGAGACAAAAAAAAAAAAAAAAAAAAAAACAACTCCTGGAGCAAAAACCCAAAATCTCCCCAAAGCATTTTCCCTCCTTAGCAGAACGAATGAAAATATCTTCAGTGACCAGATTGCCAATCAGATGTCTAGCAACTTGGAAGTAAGGTACAGAGGTTTCCACCTCACGTTTTCAATCATTCCCCAACCTTATTCCAGGACACTGACTAGACAACAGATGGCAACAGAACATTTTTGAAATCTCCAGCCACACAATCTTCTCTGTATTTATGCCATAGCCCAGATTCTATAATTTTTGGCAGCACATTGGGGACTACATTATATTTAAATGCTGTTACAGAACTATTTATTTGATCATGTTTTAGAACTATGCTGCTGTTTGAGTAGTTCTATATATATTCTTTATCAACGTGCTCTTTCTCCACTGCAGATCCATTCCCTTTTTGCCTCTAACTTATGGCTTACTGTGAATAATTCCATTCCACGCTAAGCCCTACAAGCTACTTGGCTAAATGTTTTGCCAAAATTTGGTATCATTTGAAGGTTCTCCTATGAGGATTCTGAGATACAGAAGTATATTATGAAATCACTGATCAAAATCTTCTCGACAACCAATTTTTCCCTGAATACGCCTTGAACCTTCATCTCTCTAGGCCTCTGTTGGTGCTATCTTCTCACCAGTGATTCTCAAAGCAGCATCACTACCACCTGGAAAACTGGTTAGAAATGCACATTCTTGGGACCCACTCTGGACTTTCTGAGCAGAAACTTGGAGGGGGGTGTGAATTTTTGGTTTAGCAAGGGCTCCAGTAGTATACCTGGAGTACCTTCCTCTGAAATCTGCTCACCCCTAAATGGCTCTGTTTACTTCAGGACTATTTTAAATATGTTTGCCTTATAATGTTGTCATGACTCATTCCAGCAGACTCACCTTTGGGGCTTTTTCAGCTTTCAGTTTACGAACTGCCTCCCCTTGTGCAGCAACTTCATCATAAAGAGATTTACTTTCCAGAATACTTGCTGATGATTTAGAAGGGATATTCTGTACTACGGCAGCAGGAGGATTTCCAGGTTTATATTCAAGGCCAGTTTTTTCCTTATATTCAGCTTTCAAAGCCAAAAGCTGTTTTACAGCTGCATCTATATATTCCTTTGCTGCTTTCTTGGCTTTTAAGTCACGAACCACATCTCCTTGAGCAGCCACTTTGCCGTAAAGGACCAACGAATCCTCAGCTCTAGTAGTAGTATTCAAAGAAGGTGCTGAGCTTTCCTTAAAAGGAGCGGTTGTCTACCGAGGCAGAAAACCAAAAGTAAAATAATCAATTCATGTTAAATGTCTTCCCACAAAATTATATCACACTGATTATAATGTTTCAAGTTAAAACAAAAATTTTTAAGTTTAATTCTTAAAAATTTTAAATTAAAAATCTCCTTAAAAATTTACCAGTTCAAAATAATAAGAAAGAAAACAAATGTAGAGACATACAGATACTCACTGGAGCATTTTTTTTTTTTTTTTTTTTTTTAAAGATTTTATTTATTTATTCATTTATCCCCCCTTGCTGCTTGTGCTCGCTGGGTCAGCTAACCACGCCGCGCGGGCGGGCTTGCCTTCACCAGGAGGCCCCGGGAACCGAACCCAGGGCCTCCCATATGGTAAACGGGAGCCCTACTGATTGAGCCACAGCCGCTTCCCTGGACCATTTTTATGATAGTAAATAATTGAAAATAACCTAAATATCAGTAGGGAACTAGTTAAATAAATTATCATTCACCCATTCAGTCTAGGAATAAATCACTACTCCAGCACTAACTAACTACTAGTTAAATAATAAGTTAGTTACCTAAGCCTGTTTCCTTACTGTAAAAGGAGGATCATACCTGTATTTAACCTATCAGGTTGTTTCCCCCCAAAAGACATGTCGAAATCCTAAGACCTGGTTCCAAACGTGAACTTATTTAGAAATAGGGTCTACCAGATGTAACCGAGTTAAGATAAGGTCATACTGAGTTAGGGTGGGCCCTCATCAGTATAACGGGTAGGTGTCCACAGAAGAGGAGACACAAACCGACACAGAGGGGAGATGGCCATGTGAAAATACAGGAGACCGAGGACAGCAGATGTAGCTTAAATGGTTAAGCACCTGCTTCCCACATTGAGAGGTTCCAGGTTCAATCCCGAGTACCTCCTAAATGCAAAAACAAACAAAAAAACCAACTCAGGGGAGCTGGTGTAGCACCAGCTTCCCACATACAAGGTCCAGGGTTCAATCCCTGGCCCCAGTACCTCAAAACAAAAAAACCCCACGTGTCAGAGAGTGGAATGCCAAGGATTGCTGGCAAATACCTGAAGCTAGGAGAGGCAAGGAAGGATTCTTCTCTACAAATGAACATGAACCAGGTGACACCTTGATTTCAGACTTTGAGCCTCTTGAACTGTGAGCCAATAAATTTCTGTTTGTGGTACTTTGTTACAGCAGCTCTGGGAAACTAATACAACTTCTTTATCTAGGTAGCTAAGAGGATCTGAAACTATAATAGAGTTGCATTTTACAAGCAATTAGGCTCCGAAGTCAGCATGTAAGCCAAAAAGTATTTACACTCAAAATTTCCCCCCAAATTCCTTAAAGCACTAATAATTTACAATATATTTTTGGTGAGATTATATATACAAACACTAATATGCCTATATAAATGCATAATACTATAGAGTAAATGAGGGATACAATTAAGGGAGCTACTCTGTACCCTATACCAAAAATATATACTTTCTGTCCTATTACACATATTTTTGAAACATGAACTGACTCATTCCTGGCTAGTAAACAGGCAAACCATGCCAATGTAACACCGAACAATCACTCCACTTTGTGATTTCTCCCACGTTAATGTTTAATGTCAAACAAAGAAGCACACAGGAACAAGTTTTCTCACAATTAAAGGAGAGAGCTTTTGAAATACATGACAATCTTAAGAAAAAGCTGAAAATCCTGCTTAAGTGCCACCTAAGTGCTTTAAGAATATTATGCCTTCCATAACATTATTCAATCTGATGAAGCTGCAAGTGTAATAAAGAAGCTTCAAAGACATATCCTCTTGTGTTAAAAGAAGAAGAAGAAGAAGAAAAAGAAGGAGGGTACACCCAGGGTCAGATTTTAATTTTGATAATACTGGTCTCCCTTGGAGGTAAATACCCTAAAAACCTATGTATCAAAGGAGCAAGTCTTAGCCTTAAGGTTTAAAGCTGCAAAGGTCTGCTGACTGCGATGTTGGGTACAAATGCCAGTCAATTCTACCTGAATTTCTATCAGAATTTGTGCAGATTTCAAGGCAAGGCTACAATTTTTTTTTTTTTTTTTTTAGGTACCAGAGCCAGAGACTGAACCCAGGACCTCGTACGTGGGAAGCCGGCACTCAACCACTGAGCCACACTGGCTTCCCTGAGTCGTTTTTTTCATTTGTTTTGCTTGTTTGTTTTTTTTCAGGAGGCAAACCCAGGACCGCCCATGTGGGAGGCAGGCACTCAACTGCTTGAGCCACATAGGCTCCCTGTCTACAAATTTCCCATCAAGAGATGGGCATCCTTATCCCTTTCCCTTGAGTCTAGGCAAGCTTATGATGGCTTCAACCAATAGATACAATGGCAGCGATCCTATGTGGTCTTCCAAGGCTAAGGTCATACATAGCAATGCTGCTTACATCTTGTCTACTGAACACTCACTTTTGGAGCCCTCTGCTATCATGTAAGTCTGACTATCCTGAGACTACCATGCTGGAAGGGACATGTACACATGTTCTGGTTTACAGTTCGGAGCTCTCAGTCAACAACCAACATCAGCTACCACCCCTGCAAGTGTACCATCTTGGATGTCCAGCCCAGCTGAGCCTTCAGATGACTGCTGCCCAGCCACCACCTTACTGTAACTACATGAGATGCATAGGTTTTTAGTGGTTTGCTGCAACCCTATTTCTCTGTCCTGTTATTTTTATACACAATTTTGCTGAACATGAGGCTTTTCAAGAACACATATATTAATTTACAGTATAAACACCAGTATCTTCACAGGATATGTAAATGATGAGTGCACTGGTGAAAACTGAGGCCCAGTGAGGGAAGAGCAGTTAAATTTCTCATTTCATGCTTACTCCATTATATATATTAGCAGTTTTCAATGTGTGGTCTGCAGACCCCAGAGGGTTTCTAAGACCCTTTCAGGAAACTATTTTCATAATAATTCTGAGATGATTTACCATTTTTTTTCTTTTTCACAAGTATAAAGTACAGTTTCCAGAAGCTAAGTCAGAAATTAGAGATTTGCTAAAACACAAAACATGTTTTTCTCACTGAACGTTGTCTTGAAAAATAGTTATTTTTCATTTTAGGGAGGTGGCTGTGGCTCAATCAGTGGGGCTCCCGTTTGCCATGTGGGAGGCCCCGGGTTCGGTTCCCGGGGCCTCCTGGTGAGGGCAGGACCGTCCGCACGGCGTTGTTGGCTGACCCGGCGAGCACAAGCGGCAAGGGGGGAATAAATGAATAAATAAATTTTAAAAATTAAAAAAAAAAAAAAAAGTATATTTACATGTAGTTGCATCTATTGTTATTTTAATATGAATGAACAAATTCTCTAAAAACTTCTCAATTTTTAGTATGGCAACTACTGATAAATATAAATCATGTAAACAAAAGCTCTTCGGGTCCTCAGTCATGTTTAGGACTATAGGGTCCTAAGACCAAAAAGATTTGGCAGCATATACCTATTTTGAGAATTGTACTGGTATATACCTATTATGCAAAATGGCACAAGGCTTCTGCCCTATTAAGTTGTTGTTTCTATTTCTTTAATCCTTTTTCTTTTGGCTGAGCTCTTATAGTTTTCAGTTTGTATAAATTAAGAGTTCAAGTGATGACATTCCCACTGTGGATAGTTCTAAACTCTTATCTCCTAGTAAACCTAATTTACCATTTATTTACCCAGTCAACAAAGACACAACTAGGTCACTGAGTCTTTCTGGCTCTAATTCCTGAATCCATGCTCCATATTCTCCATGCTCTCATACTCCAGCCTTCTAAGAGGGTCTCCCATCCTACATCCAATCTATCCTCCAAACATTGCTGCTAAATCTTCAATGACTATCCAATTGTTGATATCTATAGATCCCAAACTATGCATTAAGGTACCCAAGGAAATTCTTAGGGTGCTGTGGGTATTTTAAATATTTGAGGGAAACAGAGATATACTCAACATCTGTCAACCACTGACTAAACTCTAGAAGTTCAGTTTTAACATTAGAGTGTGCTACATTCCTTTCAGTAACATCATGTCTTTAAAAGCCAAATTTTCCACAGCTGCTATAAAAATCAAATACTATTTAAAAAACATCAAACAGAAAATAAGCATAGTTGTGTCCAACCTGAGGTTCAAGAAAGAAAAGTATTTTTTCTACAAATTTGTGTATCATATTAAGAATGAAATAAAAACATTTAATATTTAAGAACAGAACAAAATAATTTTAAGAATAAAATTTAAATGTTCTCTTTTAATTTATATGTATTATTTTTTTCAAACAGCTACTAAGTTATTAGGACAGAAATATTTATGTAGTTGTTTGGACTTTACTTAAAGAGAACTATTATGAATTTCTTTTAGCCTAAGGGTGCTTAAAAAAATTATTGAGAAACTAAGGGTGGCATGAGCTGAGAAAGTTTGAGGACCTCCTGCCTACTTTTCTAGATGTGTCACAACTTTTCAAATCCACACTCTGTATGTCAAGTTCAGAAGCTGTGTCTCCATCTGGAATGCCTCTCCCAAACTTAACTGCTAGCTTCTTAACTCATTCTTTAAGACAGGAATTAAGCATTATCTCCAAGATGAAAAAGGATTAGAAAATGTTCATAATCACCTTTTAAAAGGCAACTAAAACAATTTCCTATTACCCACAATATAACAGTTCCTTTCTTTTTAAATTTTCCAATTTTCAATGACCATCAGGAGCTTCTCTCTAAGAAGCACTGGAGCTTGATAGCATAGTACAGACAGGGGGCCAGAAAACCAGGTCTCTGCTGTAACCTCATCAATAACAAGTTTTGTGCCCTTGGGTAAGGCTTATTTTTCTTTTTCTTCATTTGCAAAATGAGAAGCTAAGAACAGACTGTCTTCCACATACACTGTGCTCTATACAATGCTAACTAAAGCCAATTAGCTATTAAAGAGAAAAAATTCTACTGCAGCTCTATTAGGGAAAAACTTTTGAAAAACTTTTCTGAAAACATTCCTTTTTTTTCTTACTTTTTGACATAATAACAATAAAAATTTAAAAACGTTTTTTGCAAGGTATTTTAATATCTTATATTAAAGAGCAAGAACAAAAAACCCACAAAACTAAGAGTTCTTGTTTTCTTCAGTCACAACAGTAAGGAAGACATGCATTTGTAAAGAAATATATTCTAAACCCTAGGATAAAAAGATCACTAATTACAGACATATCTGTAAAAGTCTATATTTACCTCATTTTTTGTTGTTTCTGCCTTGGTCTTTTCCTTTGACCCAGAGGTTGGCATTTCCTTTGTATGCCCATCAGGAATGTATATCAAAATGCATGGGGCTTCTTTGCAACTATATGGGCTAAAAAAGAAAATGAAGGGACAAAAAAGTTTATATGAGCAGTTATTTGAATAGAAATTAAAACTCAATTCCTAGGTAAGTTCAATGGCACAGAGTTAATGCTTTTCAAAGTATAAATAAATAGTCCATTCTGTTACTATTCAAACCAGAGGCTCTTAGAGTAGTTTAAAAAAATTGACAGTGCTCTAATTATTAACTTCCTATTTATGAACTTTCATAGATATGAACAAGCTAAATCCAGAACAAAGGTACATATCTACTCTGCTTGTCACCAGAAATGGCATTAGTAGATGCTAATGAAATCACTTTTGACTTAAAGGAAATGCATCTACGTATCACACCTAATCCGCTTTTTATAAGCAGAGAATTTCTGCAGAACATTTCTAATGTCTCTATTCTAACTGGGAGAGTAATTAGCATAATCCACTGCCCCTGAGAACATTCATAAGCAAAGAGTTTCTATAATTTTTTTAGTAAGGAAAAATAGAGAGAGAAAAAAAATTCAGTAGACAATAGGATCCTATACACCTCTTCAATATTTTTTATAATAGCTTTATTGACAAATTGACACCAAAAAAATCATCCTTTGAAAGTGTACAATTCAGTGGTTTTTAGCATACAATGCAGAATTGTACAAATATCACCATTATCTAATTTTAGAATACTTTCATCACCCCAAAAAGAAACCTCATGCCCTTTATTAAATTGTGGATGTACACAGTTTGTTTATCCATTTGCCACTTGAAAGACATTGTGGTTGCTTCCGGTTTTTGGCAGTAATGAATAAAGCTGCTACAAGCATTCATTTGCAGGTTTTTGTGTAGACATAAGTTTTCAACTCCTTTGGCTAAACATCTAGGAGAGCAAATACTGAATCATATGGTAAGCCTATGTTTAGCTTTGTAAGAAACTGTCAAACCATCTTCCAAAGTTATTTGCACTAGCTGTCTGTTTGCTGTGTGCTCATCTTTTTTTTAGGAGGCACTGGAAACCAAACCTGGGACCTCCCATGTAGGAGGGAAGCACCCAGTGCCTTAAGCCACCTCCACTACCTGATTGTTGTGGCTCTCATTGTGTTTCCTTCTTGTGTCATCTTGATGTGTCAGTTCACCGCGCCAGCCCACTATCTTGCTTGTCTTCTTTAGGAGGCACCAGGAACTGAACTGGGGGCCTGCCACGTGGTAGGTGGGCGCCCAATGCTTGAGTCACATCTGCTTCCCAAGTTCAGTAATATTTTGATAATAAATTGAGAACCTATTAACCTGTTCCGGGCATTTACTCTAGTTGGTGGTACAACCACCACTACATATTTAACAAGTTTTTTTGTTGTTTTTTTTTAACAAGGTCTTAATAATACCAGGCACTGTGCTATGTCCTTCACATGTAACATCTCATTTGACTAAAAGCCCTAGGGCACTAAGATGAGGAAGAAAAAAATATCTGGTCCTGATAAGCTTAAATTCCAGTGGTAGAAACAATAACAACCAAATAAACAGTTTTAATAATATGTGATACATAGTCCAATAGAGGAAAGTGCTAGATGTTATGGGATCATATCCATGGGGTACTTATCCATTCTGGAAGGATACAAGAAGGCTATCTGGAGGGAGTGATATATGAAAGAGGATCCAAAGGAAGAAAAAGCAGGGAGTTTCAGAAAAAGGAACAAAGGCTCAAAAGCACTTGATACCCTTGGAAAGCCCCATGTAGTCCAATAATGCTGAACAGAAGGGATCAGGCAGAGGTAAACTGCAACAATATGGCTCAAGTGGAAGAGGCTATAACATGAAGAATCTTGCATGTCACACTGAGTTTAAATTTTACCCTGGGGAAGCGGCTGTGGCTCAATTAGTAGGGCTCCCGTTTGCCATATGGGAGGCCCCGGGTTTGGTTCCCGGGGTCTCCTGGTGAAGGCAGGCCCGCCCGAGCGGCGTGGTTGGCTGACCCCACGGGCGCGAGCAGCAAGGGGGGGATAAATGAATAAATAAATAAAATCTTTAAAAAATAAAAATAAATAAAAAATAAAAAAATAAAAAATAATAAAAAAAAAAAACCTTAAAAAAAAAATTTTTACCCTGAAGCTAACAAGAATTTTTTAAGCAGGGAGAAATACAATAAAATTGGTATTTTGAAATTTTCAGACTGGCAGCAAATGAAAAATGGATTAGAAAAGGACAAAACTGGAGCAGGGTGACTAATCTAGAAACTGTTTCAACAACCAAAGAAATGGCCTGAAATAAGACACAGCAATGGATTCACAGAAGATAAACCATGCAGGTAGTACAAACAACAGGGTTTACTGACTGGAATGGGGGATGAAGGAGAATGGAGCAGAGATGACACCTAGGGATCCTGGAATTTTGAACATAATGAGTTTGAATTGCTTTAAAGACACCTATTTGGAGATGTCTAAAGAGCAACTAGATTCACAAGTCTGAGGCTCAGCAGAGAGGTTTGACCCACACAGAGACGCAATGAAAAAATACTAGAAACAAACAGAAAACCAAAAGGAATATGGGGCAAAAGCATATAGACTGAAAGTTCTCCTTCTAATAACCTTATTACTTCATGGTTAAAAAAAAAAAAAAAAAGACCATAAACATTTGTTACTTTCCCTCTAAATATATCTGCTGTACCATTTATCTTCTATAACATCTAATGAAAATATACTACAAAGAAAAAGGCAAAGATAATTTTTACCCTAAAGTTGATATATTGAAAAATTTCCTTTATATTTGGATTACATGAAGATTTATTATAAGATAATTTAGTTTTAGAAATGAATAATTTGTGAAAGTTCAATGTATATTATATTGGTTCAAAGAAATCATTTGTTAAAGAAAATTATGAAAGTCTGAAATATTATATATAAAAAAATAAATCGTGAGCAGATGTAGCTCAGTTGGTTGAGTGCCTGCTTCCCATTTACAAAGTCCTGGGTTCAATCCCTGGTGCCTCCTTAAAAAAAAAAAAAATCAAACTGAACAGGTAATTGTCATATATCAGTATTTTAGTAAAAGTTCAAGTTTTAAAATACTACTCACTATAAGAAATTCAAGCTTTTGCACATAGATGTTTGGTTTGTTTTTTTTTTTTTTTAAAGATTTTTATTTATTTATTCATTTATCCCCCCCCTTGCTGCTTGTGCTCGCTGGCTCAGCTAACCACGCCGTGCGGGCGGGCTTTTGCCTTCACCAGGAGGCCTCGGAACCGAACCCGGGGCCTCCCATATGGTAAACGGGAGCCCTACTGATTGAGCCACAGCCGCTTCCCAGATGTTTGGTTTTATTTACTTACCTAACAGGTTCATAAGGTTGATCACATATAAAGAACCCTCTTCTCTGGAGTTGTATAATATCTCCTTTTTTCAAATCCTTAAGGCAGGGATCCCCCAGCATTAGCTCTTCATGCTGTAAAGATATTTAAGATCAAAATGCTTTTTCAAAACCAGAACACTAAAACAACTCTAAAATGTAAGCAGTAGTTCCAGTAGCTGAAATTCCCATTTTAAACAGATATGTTAAATGATTTACTGCTTAAGCACATACAATAAAACGGCAAAGGCTAAAACAAATGACAGTTCTGTTTACTGTATTTCTAAAAGTTAACAACATTTATGTCTATTTTTAAAACTTATCTTTTTATCTTTATACTACCTATCCTCAGTAATTCTTATATCCTCAACTATCACCTCTATACAGGTTACTCATGCCCTGTAACTCTAGCTATAACTTCTTAACTTCAGTTTCACATTTTTAAAATCTAGACATTTCTACATACATAACCAAGAGAAACCTAAAATATAACTTTCTTGAACTGAATTCATCTTCAACTTCTCTCAAATCTACTTTAATTTCTGCCTGGTCTATTTCTATTAATGCTACCAGTTTCATTCTAAACCCTGGAATCATTTTTTAATTCCATTCTCTTTGCTAGAAGACATATAGTTTTCCATTTGCTTCCATATTTTCCAGAATTCCTATAATGGATATAAGATTTTATTTTTAAAAGAAATGTTTTTGTATATGGTTTATCCAGGCATTAGATGTATATTCAAATATGTAAAATTAATCCTTAAAATTCTAAAGTAACAGGGATAGGTGAAACACAGCTTCTTTTAGAAGGCTACCTTACTGTTCTTGTTGACATACTGCTTAAAGTCCTCATCTTTTCCTAGCACTGGCTTTGTGATCAAGTGCTCATAAGTGACACAAATTGCTGGAACAGGAAGAGCATGTGCAGTCTCTGCAAGCCAAGTGATCTTGGTGGTCTTCTTGTAGTCTTTGTTCTCCAAATTCAATTTTGCATCAAGAGATACAATTTTTCCATCTGCATTTCTAGATATAAGATTGAAAAATGTTTAAAGAAAGTAAACCACAACTGCCATCAATGTACCATTTTGTTCTACAGTATTTGTAATAAATAAATGAGGAATTTTTCTTGGAAAAATTTCAAATCAAACATTTATTTGTCCTTTTAATACATGCCAGACATATCACTGGGGCTGGAGAGTGGGTGAAGAGGTGAATAAAATATTATGAAAGTTATCATGATACCAATAATTCACCAGAAAACAGACCTACATACATCTGACAAAGAATATTACGTATTTCCAAATTTGTCACCTACATTAAGCATTATAAAATCTAACATGTTATATACATATATAAATTATATTGAAATCTTATATAATGACCAGGCAACTATAATTTCAATTTACATAAATTACTATTAAGCATATTATGTTCCATTTACATAATCTGAAAAATCAAATTAATGAGTGTAGTATAGTACAGTAACGGGAAAGTTCAAATCTATCATTAAACAAACGATTTTAAAGAAAATTTCACATAGAGAATAGGTTATATATATATACATACATATGTACATACACACACACACACACACACACACATATATATATAGTGTCTAAAGAAACCATTCCCCCAACCAGGCACTTGTATAACAGAATTAGATGATAAAAGGGGGCTCTTAAGCATTAGAACTATTTTTTATACCTAGATATAGTAATTTTACATAGAAGCAAAAGATACCCTGATAATCTATTAGCAAACTGGAATATATATGGGGAAAAAAATTTAATTTGTGTCCAGAATTTGCAGTATCTATGTCTAGGCAGATTTACCCGTCAGCAACATAATGTGTCTGAATTAAGGTAATTCTTAATAAGTAAACAATTCTAAAACTTTACTTCCATATTTATTTGAAAACAAACAAAAGTTCTTACTTGTGTATTTTAGTAATGTTGATGTTGCCCCAATTTATAAATGTAACCATCTCACCCTCTGACAAAGTCTCTGCATCAGCACCTTCAATGAAAACTTTGGGACTATACCATACCAGCTTCAAGCCAACATCAGGATTCTGAATGATAAAAGAAAAGTGGAATGAAAGTTGAAATAATATATTGAATGATATGCAAAAGTACACTCTTATTCATTCATTTTATTCTTTAAACAAACAAAAGTTATGTGATACTATACTGATCATTGTTCATTGCTGTATTAAGAAGTAGATACTTTTTATTTATTTATTATTTATTTATTTTATTTATTTTAACCTAAATGTATTCCCAATTCTGTTTTTTGCATTTAAATAGTACATACTTGTTGTAAAGTGACACTGGTCTCAGAGTAGAAATCATTCGTTTGAATCCCAGTTCTGTGACACTGGGTCAGTCACCTAACTGCTAATGCTGATGGAGTTAGATTAGGTGGCCTATTCTTGAGATTACTTCCAGCCTAAAACAATCATTCATTGTTTTCAGAACTAAGACACCAACTAGACTCTGCTGGACTATTCTCAGAATCTCTCTGCTTTTACAGAAAAGGAGAAAATAAAAGTCTCTCCTGAGTAGTGAGTAGCTGGAGGACATCACGGGACAAAAGTTGCCAAATTAGGACAGAGCAGGAAATTGTATACCTTTTATATTTTAGAAGACAAATTTTAAAGACAGTAAAAAGTATAAAGAGATCACCTGAATAAATGTTAAATAGCATGTGTTTAATAAATGTTTTTGCAATGAATGTACCAATACATTTGAGAATATTCAGTATGTTGTTCTAACAACTGAAATTATACCAGTTCAAACAGAATACTGACCAGCTAAATAAAGAACACTTCCATGAGGAAAATGTTACTAATGAAAATCCCAGAGATCAAATTAAGTTATGTAGTTAAAATTTAAGAGTCTGCTTCCTAATGAATTAGTTCTTGTTTAAAGATGAGCATACCTTAGTAATTTCACTTAAGCTACTTAAACACATTAGTCATTTTAATGAATAAGCACTCTTAAAGGGTTTTATTTTCTTCATTCAAATTTTAAAACATTCAGTAAAAGCCTCACATTTTTGCTAACTGCATTGGGTGATACCTGGCTAAACCAATCAGATATAAAGCAAAGGCAATGTCAAATCAATCAGTCAAACACACACACACACCATGTCTTATTAAAGATCCCCTTAAAGTAACTCAAACTTCAAAATTAGAAAATAGCTAATATTGTACATAGAAAATCACATAAAACTACAGAGACTATTTACAGCTGTTCACAATGCATAATATCTTATATGTGAGATAGTCCATGAACATAACATTATATAATAAAGGTATTTAAAGACAATTCACAAATCTGGAATAAAAGAACCTATTTTTGCTTCAAGATTATCAACTAAGCAGCTATGACTATTCAAAAAGACAACTTTGGTTTAACTAAGAGGAAGGTAACGACTTTCTATCTGTATTTAAGGTTCGTATTCTGGATTTAGAAGGACAGATAACATTTCTATTTCACTGATACTTTCCAAAATAGAGCATACAGCAGTGTGACAGATTCTGGAGTTAATTTGTGATTTGATCTTAGTGAGTCTAATGTTTTGGTTTAAAGACAAAAGTGACAGTTGGGGAATAGTTAATAGAGAACGCACTGTAGCTTCCATTTAGAGAAAAGAGCGTGAATTAAAATATCTCATCTTTCATAGTGACTCCAGGAAGATATACATTCTTATTATATACTAATAGGCTATCCCTATAGAATAAGAAATAGGCAAACAGAGAAAAACAGTTCTTCAAAAGGTGCTGTGATTACTAGAACGAATATCTTCAACAAGAAATACACAAAAATATTTACTTCATTTGGTATCAAATCCTGATAAATAACACTGGATAGAAAATGATCCCCAAATCATGCTATTGCCAAAGTACATTTTCACTTTTATTCTCCTGCTCTTTCTTTTAATAGAGAGAAAAACACTGGTGAAGTTGCAGGGTGACCTTTGGGTGTTTGGCTACTTCTTTCATCTCCTCCTGGGCTTCAGGGACATTCACTGGGACCACTTCTTTCTTCAGTAATGCAATGTATCGTGGCGCCACTGGGTCAATAACCTGAAACAAATACAAACTTGTGTGAAAACCTTCAAATATTTCAAAAAACTTCACAAATAATATAAATAGCAGCACAGGAATACTAATTGGCTTTCTTTGTTACTGCATTTACTAATTTTTTGGTTTGCCTGTTAACTCTTCTTCTAACATTTAATTGTTGAATAGAAAAAAGAAAAACAAACATAAACCAAGACTACATAAAGGACTCAGGAGTTCATTCCTAAGCATAAATACTGGCAGGTGAAAAAAACCAATTAGTTAGAGCATAATATTAGAAATATTTTTTAAAATAATTTCAAACCTGATGGTAAAAGGTGAGGAAAAATGATCCTGTGGGGTTATATTTTAATCCTACAGGTAAATGTGATTTCAATTTTGCATTGATGGAGAAACCCATTTTAAAGGAATACAGATACTTGTTTTTCAGTATCCCTTTCTATAATCAGTGTCAGACAACATATCATCATCAAAAGCAGAACAGCATTAAGTCACTATAATAAGGCAATCTCACAGATTAGAAGTATAAACAAGAGAATATATTTCTACTACTCTGCAAGCTCCTTGCAAGTTGGTCTCTATGTAGGGACCACTGTATTTCCAGTTCCTAACAAAGGCCTGGCATATTCAGGTAATCAGTAAGTATTTGCAGATTGAATAAATGACCATAATTATTACACACTAACCTATTCTATCTCTAAAACAGTAGTAGCAGCATCCATTCCCTTCCTGGGACAGATGCAATTTTCTCACTTCACTGTTCAATTAAAAATTATCCATTTTGACCGATCACAGTAACAGTGTTTAGGCACTAAACAAATATTGATCGAAGCAAATTTTGTTGTTGCCATTGTTTGGTTGGCTTTTAGTTTTGCTTTGAGGGTATTTTTCAGTTTTCTGAGAAGAATGATAATGCAGAAATTCTAAATAAACTCAGAGAAGAAACCAGTCTTAGGGGGTCATTCATGTGAAGTCAGAAAAGTCATTTATTTAATTTTCAACCTCTCCTGCTATTCCTCATCTGCTTATACTTCATGTCAGTACTAAATCATCAGCTGTCAGCACCAGCCTTTCTCTAAATTTATTGTTTCACTTTTTCTTTGAGGCTTAAAGGTTATTCATGCTAGTTACGGGTTCCTTCTTTCTGCTTCTACTGGGCTAGAATGATCAAAGATTTATTTTGTGACTACTCAGTTCAGAATTTAAGCTAGTAAGACAATTTCTTTAAAGAAGCTAAAACTCTTGCCTGGGAAACTTACTTTATTTCACTGTAGCTCAGTTTCCTCATCTGAAAAAAGGTGCAGAAGACTATTTCTCTTACTTAAGTAACTATACTATCACTTGGGGCAATTGTTAGTACAGATTCTTAGGCCACTTAACTCTAGAGGATTATACTAAATAGTCTGAAATCTGGAAATTTGTATTTTTAACAAACATTCCAAAGGATGGTAAGGACCTGAAAGTTTGTAAAATTTTGGATTAAAAGATTTACAAGTCTTTTCAGCTCTAAAACTACAATTCTAAAATTTGCTGGATCATTGGTTTTCAAATTACTTCAGAGTCATAAGTATTTCAAGGAGGTGACCTGGTAGCCACCAACTGGAGGGAAAAGGACAAGAATAAGGCCGAAGACAGCAGGACTCTAGACCATCTAACACACTCCAACCAGAATAGCTATACCTTTGTTTTATACATTGGGTTTACTAAAAAAAAAAAAAAAAAAACATCTGAAGGAAGACTTTCCTTATCTGAGGGGTGGGGTTGGGGATGGAAAGTATAGTCTCTACATACTTAATTTACTAGTTGATCCAAGGGAGTTGGGATAAGAGTTAAGGAGAAAATGTTTAATCATACCTCCGAAAAATGAAGATAAATATAAAAAGTAAATCAATAAATAAAGGTTAACAGCTGTGAAATAGACACCTTAAAGTATAACTCTGCCCTGACTGAAAAGTTTAAATCTTAATATTCAATTAAGTAAAACCAGGAAGAAAATTAGGACAACAGAGTAAGCTCTTGGAATATCTACCACTAGAATCAAGGGAAATGTTTAGCTACGGAACTAGATATGTTCTATTTAAGTACAATACAAAAAAAATTTTTACCCTAGTTTCATGTTAGACTATGAAAACAAGGATTGTAATACTTTCAGAGGGATACTAAGATTGTCAGCCTTCCCACATCTCACTGCAGCCTTCAACCCTGTCTCTCTTTTCTTTACCATACATAATAAACTGTGTAAATAACACTTTCTCCAAAGGAGCATGGAAGTAAACTCCAGTTAATTTTTTTAGCAGAAGCTGCTTTCTAAAAATACCAAGTTTCTAAGAGTAAAAGAATGTCCAAAGATGCTGCCCTTAATGCTTACTTCACAATACCACAGAGCTAAATTTAGTTTACTGATGCTACAACTTAAATTTTATTTGAAGAGCTTGGAAAGAAAGAACAAGCTAGAAAATAACAAAATAGTAGTTAGAGATCGAAAGTGACATGAACACTAAATAAGCGTAATAACTCAAGGGTAGGAGGGAATGAGTTTCAGTGTAGAAAGATGCAGTGAAAGCCAGCAATAGAAACATAAAGTACATGACCAGAACACTTTCCTCTTTACCACCAATCTTAATTAAAACATGGTGCAATGGGGGAGCGGATGTGGCTCAAACGGTTGAGCGCCTGCTACCCACATAGGAGGTCCTGGATTCAATTCCTGGTACCTCAAAAAAAAAAAAAAATCCCAACAACAACAACAAAAAATACATGGTTCTATGTTTTTAAGACTGGGCTTAGTGATTTCAGACAGCAGGACAAACAAAGCAGAATGAAGATACTCATCTACTTTCACTCCCTCCAAATGTCCACTAAAAAGGACAGAGAAGGTTTTGTTTTGTTTAAAAGCATAAATCCAGAAGGATTAGGAGAATAGGGGAAGTGTTAATAGCAACAAAATTCTGGAAACTGAAAATTTTATAGAAGAATGATAAATGACTTAACAGTCCAAGGAAATAAAATTCTAAGCTAATAATAGGGAAAGCCATGACAAAAGGCTTAGTAATTGGCAATGCCAGGTCCCTATGCAAAGGGATGAATAGAGGTAGTCAAGGACTGGTTGAAAGTTTCTTTAAGAAGCATCCCATTTCCACTCAGACAATGAAACAACCACCTCTCTCCTACAGCCAACAGAAGAACGGAAGTTTACTCTGAAAACAAAAGGTCTCCAGATTTTGGATGATACAAGAAAGAGTTGAAGGTGAGGGAAGACAAGAGGATTAATCTAGATGCTGAGGCCCTCCGCTGTCTTCCTGTGCTTGGCTCCAAAGCCCTGTCAGCCAGGACTCTGTACTTCAGGCAGGTGACTGAAAGAAACTCTGCAAGAAAACTGCCCAATTCAAGAGAGAACACAAAGTTACTGAGATGGGCATTCTCCACCTAACTGTCCAGCTAGGTCATCCTATAGTGAAGCTCAGTTGACAGCCCAATTCTTGCACTTAGGATTTCTGGACAGTCTTTTAGTCCCACATATTAAACATGGGCAGAGACCAAAGGCTAACCAGACATCTGAGCAATGCCTTTAACAAGAAAGAAAGAAACCAAAATAAACAGACTGGAGCCAAGAGAGATGTTACAAGAAACAAAACAAAATACAAACCTTACATAATGATGAAACTTATTTTGAAAATTCAGAAGAACAAAGGAGAAACCTTGGAAACACAGCATAAATAAAAACCCAGCAGAGGGTGGAAGAAGATGAAGGTGAGTTGGTCTACCAGAAAGTAGAGCCAAAAAACAAGATGGATTAAGACAGAAAAGTTAAGAAAATGACAGGACCAGTCCTGGCAGTCCAACTTCTATACCAGATAAATTTGAGAGAAGGAAAAAAGAAAAAAAAAAAAA